>JBBPBX010096526.1:0-13014 GCA_038048925.1 Garcialebias charrua
TATTTATTCTTTGCACTAATACAAAGGAAAAAAAATGGACTTTTGGAATGAGTATTCTGGTCTGACCCCCTTGAGATCAGATTAAGCTGTATGCGGCCCCCAGATCAAAATGAGTTTGACACCCCTGGACTAATAGTTATATACCTGGAACAACAGGCCAAAATGAACGAGCCCATATTTTTACTTTGAATAAATGAGCCACTGAGCTTAATAATCTCAAATTGACAATTTAGGAGGGCATCTAGCTGTGCGGTTTAGACATGAAAATATACACGATACATAGATAAATCCAACAAGAAGGCAGATCTTAGAAGGCTCAAGGAATTTGCTAATTATCATAGACTGTATACTAGCAAGGGGGTCTTAGAAAACCGTACATTGTGTGGTCTGAAATAAAAGTAGGCTACAGTATTTTTTGGTTGCAGGGTAAATTGATTATTTCACTTTTAGGTAAACTAATGTTTTGGATCTGTTGTGCAGATCAGATTAAAAGATGCCTCCGTCGAAGGATCCATAATAGAGCTTGTTAACAGAAAATTAATTTGATCCTGGTCTGTTAATGATTTTTTAATTTTTAATTTTTTAATTCTTTAAATAGCCTCATTGAACAGTGTTGATGGAACGGCATGAGTGATTCTTATGAATCCCACCTCGTCTATACAGAACACATAATGGTATATATGCATTAAGGTAGGCCTCTGTCAAAACACATGCAGCATCTGACTTTTGAATCTCAGCTACTGTGGTTATTGATCAGATCGGATCAGATTTAATATGAAGGTGTGTCCAGAAACTGACTCACTGTGACTTCACTGGGAAGAACAACAACATGGCTGGACTCATATGCAACCTTGCTCAAGAACTTTTGAGGGGCTTACGCAAGGAACGACTGAAAACAACAAAGGCACCAAAAGAACAAAAGACTGTCCACAAAAACTTTCAGCCGAGCAGAGGCAAAGACTTTCTCAAAGAACTGTCAAAACATGGTCATCAGACACAAATGGCCAGGATATACGGTCCGGATTTGGGGGGTCCGGACGAGAATCAGAACCCAGTGAACGTCTCACTGGGGGCTGGAACAAGAGAAAGCTGAACACGTTCTCCAAACAGACAAGAGAACAAATGGTCCTGAAGTCACTCATACCAGCAAAGGCCGCACCCCATATTGATCTGTGAGGATCTGTCGTTGATCTTAGTAGCCGGGATCAAAACTACAGTTGCTATGATAAATTTTTTAATGAAACACATAGGCGACATTTAGGGCCTGCTAGCGCGGGCCTCATGATTCTCAGTTATACTGTGCTCAGGTGGATCTGACGACTTGCTTTTTCTGGTTCCTGTAACTCTGTGGTGAAGCTTAAGAAATGCAAGGGAAATGATCCCAGACCCTAAAACGAGTTAACTTTTATATTTCTGTTTTTGCAGTTATCCTTGGCGGAGTGCATGTTGGGATTCTGATGTGTCACAAGGGGTACATTTTGGTAAATGATTATAATTTTAAAGAAAATGAGATGATATCGTAGATTACAGTTAGCTATATGGTTGTGAAAACCAAATTAGTGGTGGCAATAGGCTGAGGTTTAGGAAACATCTGACACTAGTGCTTAGGTTAAAGGATGGTAAATTTAGACACAATTTCCAATTTATTAACCAAATAACTTTGGCATAATTGAAACAAGGTAGAGTTTTGTTTCAAAAGGGGGTTAAGGGGCTGACAGATGTTTCTAAAAATAGAAAGGTTGAAATTGGTCCCTAGAAATAACTAATTAGAAATAACTAGATTGTAAATGTTTCCTAGAAACAACTAGGCCGAAAAATGTTCCTAGAAATAACTAATTAACTAAAAGATGGTAAATACATTTTAGTATACAAAGAATAATAAGGATAACTGATAAATTGGCGTTATAAACAAAGTTCACTTGCGTTGATATTGAGGCGGCATCGGTCTTGAACGTTTTATTTTCTTTAATCATGTCATGGGGGAAGGAGTATTGATGCAAGCATATTTCGAATGAGCAATTAACAACACTGTTTTTTTTCCCCTCTGTGAAATGTGTGTGAAGCAGGATGGGGGACGCCCCTTGGAAATGTTTCCTGGCCTGCAGGCTCAAACCACTCAAACCTGAAGTGGACCTGATCAGAGGGTGTTTAGAAATATGATGGTTCTGTAGAATTATAGCAATTGACTTGACTAGACGACATGTGACTTATTGACTCAGGAAAAAGGTGTATAGAACCACAGGTGTACAATGTTTTGTGAATTATGCTCTGCCGCCGCTTGCTATGTTATTGTTTAGAATTATGCTCTGCCGCCGCTTGCTATGTTATTTTTTTAATTATGCTCTGCCGCCGCTTGTGATGTTATTGTTATGTGTGTAATTTCTGCTATAAGCTGAGTGAAAAGGTACAGTATTTTTGTAAGTATGAACCGCCTTAAAACTACTCATAATTAACCCTAATGAAGATTAAGTCTCTTCCAAACCCAACTAACATGCATGAATCATTCATTGTACTACTGATTTATAATTTATTGGGTGTTGTTTGTTGTGGCACATTCTGTTTATGATAGGTGGTTCCTGGAAATGCTCCAGCTGAGGGGGTTTTCTCAACGGAGTCCCAGGGAGGCAAGACCAGACAGCCCTGGTCAAGAAGGACCCGTGTGGGGTCGCTGAACGCACACCACAGGCAGTGCGTGTCAATGCCAGGGGATCCACACGGTTCAGTGTGCTCCAGCCCGTGAACCAGGAAGGAGCTAAAGGATTGGGCTGGACAACAAGAGGAGCTCGCATTCGAACTCTCATGCCTTGATAGACCCAAAGTAGTTGAATAAAGTTGCGTGCAATGCCGGGGGTCTGCCCTGAGCAACGCCAGGGGAATGCCCCTGAGGAGACAACTGCCTGATGCGGAGGAGGAACTTGGGAACTTAAGGTTCATAATTCTGCAATATCCTAAGCACTTACTATTATTATTGTTCATAGTTTGCATATATTTCCTTATATTCTACAATTTGCATATTAACAAATTGAGTCAAAATGTGGTGGCCAGACAAGAGGGTATAACTTGGAGGATTTTGAAAAAACTGATTGAATATTGTGTATATATGCATTAAACTACATTGTGTGTTGTGTGATTTTATTTTTTGAGGTGGACCTCAGAAATTGAGGTCCAAAGGGGGTTTTGTTGTGAAAATAAAACACATTTTTTGTGCTTAGGGTCATTATCCCCTCTTTAAACGGAACTCTGGTTACTGAAGACATGCAATGGTATTTCTTGTTTACAAGGAAGAGGCTCTCTGGGAGTGGGGGAAGGAGAACAGTCTTTGAAACAAAACTCCTCTTATCAGTTTGAGGCAGGCTTGGAGCATGATGAGGAGTCCTGGCGCCTCTTTGTCAGTTTTACGACTTTGTAGAATATATGACTGGCAGGAAATATACTGAAAGCCTCCTTTCTTACCCTGGAGGTTTGTTCAGTTAGAAAGTAACAAGAACAGCTCTAAATCTATGTGTAGTGTATGATCTTTAATGTAATTTAATGTCCAGTTACACTAATTGGTCACTTAATGGTTTACGAGAGTGTGTGTGTGTCTATAAGTACTCAGCAACAAATGTACATTTATTTCAGTCATCGATGTGTCGTGCCCTTCCCCCTCACAAACCTGCGAAGGCCAGAGTAAGCTGAAACCCCCCTGAGGGGGCTTTCTGGCAGTAAAGGAAGGCAACGGTCTTTAAAGCAGAAAACTTTTCTTATTGGTTAAGGCAGGCAACGCCCTACAAAAGAATAAAAAAGCATGAGTCCTTTCCTCCTAGAGGAGTCAACACGCGAGCCGGCCATGGAAAAGAGCAGCCCACCAAGGTCGTATGCTGGGTCTCCCTGTCCCCCTCTCTCCCTGCCTCCTCCCTTCTCCTCCCTTCTTCTCTCTCTCTCTCCCCACGGTCTCCCTGGTTGTCTTTGAACAAATGTAATGGCTTTTAGGAATAGAACAAATGTATTCTGTGACTTTTAACTTATGATTAATTAAACTGGTTTGGAACTTTAAGTGAGCGTCTGTCGTGTGTAAGTGTATCTCTCCTTTCTGTTCCAAAGTGAACCAAATAACGAATTCTGGGGCGAATAAGAATCAAAGCCAACAGCGGAAATACTTCTAACATGCAGAGAGAAGCATTTGACCACTCAGTATGAGGTGAGTTTGCACAAATGTACCGTCTTTAACACGTTGCTTCGTGACGCAGCTTCGTGATGGTGGAAGTGGGAGCTAACAAACTAGCATCCTCCTCTGTTTTAAATGTTGCAGCACGTAACATTAAATTCCTCCAGTTCCTGTCACTTGTTACTTTTTTGCTTTACTGCTTCCACTGTGTTGTATAAATAATCTCCATCTCCTGTAATAACATTTAGCTGACGAGGATTGCCGGAGTCTGGCTGGCTCAGAGACTGGTGCTAGCACACTTTTAGCTTTCAGGATGACGATATCAACACAACAGACCTAAAAATACCACCGTAGAAATGGGAGCAAAAACAAAAGTGTTGTTTTATATTTTGGTTCAGTGCATTGTAGCCTATTTCTGTTGTGAGAGCTTTTCTTGCTGCTCACTGTTTTTAATGGTGAATTTCTTCTGAAGCTGGCAGAGCTGGAAGAGACGAAGAGGGAGGCAGAAGAGGATGAAGATAACTATGTAAATTTTGTTTTTCTTAATGAAAGATGATAGATTGCATGGATTATTACACTATTTATTTGAAAATTAAAACTTGTGAATTACAAGTTGTGGTTATGTCAATAATTTCAGATGCCTCCTGTAAAGCAGCAAAAAGAGACAGCCCTAGAAGAACTTTTTGAGGAAGAGACTGAAATCCAACTGTATAGAAGCCTATCACCCATTCCAACCAAGGACTACCCCTTAATAATGTTAATTAGGAATTGTTTTTTTCACAAAAGTTCTATTTTGTTCTGGTGAAAAAGCATTAAATACTTCATGCACACAAATGGTGTACTATATTTTTTTACCTAACCCAATGAGAATTGATAACAGAATTGATAAGGAATTTAATCGATAAATTATATTGATAAAGGAATTGGTATTGATAATTTCTTAACAATTCCCATCCCTATCTATATCACAAATTTTTATTTATTCATGTATATATACACAGACATATGCTGACTCCAAACAGTCTTTATTTTAAAGCTTATTGAACATCCAATAATTCTCACTCGGGTCCCCTGGACAGTTCCCTTATCAGTAAGTCACTCGGTGCAACATAATTGCTATGGAAAATTGCACCCTGCGTGATTACCTGAAGGAATACACTCACGCCTTTATGGCAGAGGCGTCAGCGTCACGCCAGAGACCCCGCCCTCTGGGTATTTAAGGCGCTGACGCCCATCCTACTTTCTCTTATTGCCCTTCACCTCGCTTAAACCTGAACTTCTCTTCGCAGGACTTATCTGTTGCTTCATCGCTCGACCAAAGGTGAGCTTGCTCCCTACATAGGGCGTACAGAGAATTCTTCCTGCGTACTGCCGGGCTAGCGAAAGCTAGTCCGGCACATTTTTCCTTAACACCAAAGTATTTTTTTCTCCTCTTTCCGCAGACTGCTTCGCTCGATGGCGCTAACTGCGTCACACACTACCTCTGCTAATTTCGTAGCAGGCTAGCCAGCGAAAGCGACGCGACAGAGGAGACATCTAAAAAAAAAAAAAAAGGATTTTGGAAGGACTCGCTCATCTTATCTTGGACATGCCTCCGGAGAAAGGAAAGCGAAAGCCAAGACTTCCGAAAATGACTAGCAGGACGGCGAGCCTGACCTCGCGCGCCTGCCCTAGCAGATACGGTTTTTCCCTTTTGGCGACGGACACCCACGAGGCCTGTCCCGTCTGCCTGGGGATGCTACATGCAAATATGGTACTGGAACGTGCCTGACTCTTGCCCACACTGCAGCCAGATGCTGGAGGTGGTGAGGAGGCACCGGGCGGACTTCGTCACCAAAGCCATGGGCGCTGCTGCGGCGCCAACAGACCCAGACACTACTGAGCCTCGCACTCTCACACCGGAGCTCAAGAGCATGGCTCTGGAGGACAGCAACCTAAGGCGAATGGGGCGACAGTCCAGATGCGCTGGCTTCTATTGGGGACTTAACAGCCGACTTCGACACTCGAGGCTTGATGAACAAGGATGAGATCTCAATATCAGCCTCAAGTGAATTTTCAGCGGATGACGCCAACGTTGAGTATGATGAACAGGGGGGAGACCTCTCTCGCACCCCGACGCCTGTGCTCCTGGAGACTGACTTTTAGATCCCTGCTCTGTTCAACTTGTGTCGCAGAGCAACGGACGTGCTACAGATCCCGTGGCCAGAACCTCCACCTCGTCAACAAGTCACGAGGTTGGCAGGAAATAATTTTTACTCAAAACAGCAGTCCATCACGAGGTAAAGAATGCCCATCTTTCCGGATTTCCTCACGGAGCTGACTCGCATCTGACCTCAGCCCAGGGCTCCCATGCTACTGCCGCTCTCATAGTTCCTCGAGGTGGATGGGATGGAAGCAGCGGGAATAGCCAATGTACCACAAATTGAGGACACGCTGGCGTCTCACCTGGCTCCCAGGTCATCCGGGACGAAACCAACTCTGCCCAGCAAAGCCTGTCGAGCCTCGGCTTCTCTGCTCGAGAAATGCTACAGGGCTCAGGGCCTCATGGCGCGCGCAATGAACGTGTCTGCCATGATGCAAGCATACCTGGCTGAAAAACTGCAGGATCTCCAGGTAACGACAGACAAGCAAGCTGCCGCCGATGTACTGGAAGAAGCCTGTAGGGCAACAGACTTTGTGCTCCGCATGATGGGGACAGCAGCTATTGCAAAAGGCAGAGGCATGGCTGAGGTGGTCATCACACAACGCCATCTGTGGATGACCTTAACTGACCTCCCGGAGGGACAAATAATTCCTTTTCTGCACCACTCGATAGAACCGACGGGATTATTCGGAAAGGCTCTGGATCAAATTCAGACCAGGCTGGACCATAGGCGCAAAAAGGCTGAGGCTCTCCGGGTAGGTTGTGCAGATGAAAGTGGGAATTCCGGTTTATTGACAAGAGTTCACTTCAGAGAAATTAAAATTTTAACACTACATTCGCACTTACTACTAACTGGTTTCTTCTGCGCTTTAAACTTGTCCTAAATGCTGATAAAACAAAAAGGATGTTTTTTTTCAAGTAGGAAGTCTGTCCCAGCAGATCTTCCTCTGATTTTATCCTCAAATGGTGTTCCGTATTGAGTTTGTTGATTCCTATAAACATCTGGGTATCCTGGTCGATTCACATCTCCCTTTTAAATTCCAAGTGGAAAACCTAGTGAATAAACTGAAAGTTAAACTGGGTTTCTTTTTCAGAAACAGATCATGTCTAACACTGAATGCTAGGAAACGCCTTGTATCTGTGACTTTCCTTCCCTCCATTGATTACGGTGACATTCTCTACATGAATGCTCCTACAAGCACCCTGCGGATGTTGGATGTTGTCTATCATGGTGCACTAAGATTCATAACTGGCTGTGATTATCGTACCCACCACTGCACCCTGTATTCACTGGTTAACTGGACATCATTAACCTCACGCAGACTCTTCCACTGGTACATTTTCATCTTTAAGGCCCTGTTTACACGGACACTGTGTGGGGGAAACGCAACTTTTGGGTATGTTAATTAGGTTGAAAGTTTTGCGTTGACATGGGCGAATTCTGTGGATACGACTCTCTCCCCCTCCACCCCCCGTACTCATGAATTTACTGTAGTTACCATGCTGGGCCTGTAGATGGCGCTGTGATCTTTGGAACCTTCACTACTGCGCATGCGCCACTGCTGCTTGAGGTAAACAAAGCACACGAGGCAGCCTGTTTTCCTCTCTGGCTAAAAGTTCAGCTACTACAAGTTGTTGTCAACAAGTTAACAAGTTAAAGCTGGAATTTGGATAAGAGTCAACAGATCTGACACCAAGTGGACCGCTTCATCTGCGCACCAGTTGCTGACTGGACCGGAACCGAGTCAACATGTCTGACTTTAGTCCGTGAGAATCAGCTGATTTACAGCAGCGCTACAAGGTAAACCATGTTCTTAATAATGTTTCCTTGTGTTTAGTTCGATCACAGAACAACCAACTGAGGTTTTATTTTTATTTTTTTCCTGCGAGGTCGAAGCTGTTCCACGAAGCGAACCGGTTCGGATCTGGGTCCAGTGTCCACCAGGATGAAAACAACAGAGTCCAGTTCATTAAAGTTCGGTTAACGTGTTTTTAAAAGTGTTCAATTTAATTCTCAGTGTTTGTGACATGAGTTTGTGGTGTTGAATAAATAAATAAATTAAAAATCAACCTGGTGTCTTCATTTTCAACATGCAGCATGTTAGGCATGACGTAACGAGTCCAGATAGCTTCATTTAGCTCAGATAAATGTAAATATCTCCCACGCTAACATAAATACTGTTTATTATTGTTAAACTGTTAATATATAGCACATTTAGTATGTTATAGTGCAGCGTGACACGTGAAATGTCCGACTGCCTCGTTAACAGACAACTGGATCCAGGCAGCTGCTCTCTTCCAACACAGATGCAGGTAAGGTGTAGAATAATTAAATATGAGAATCAAAATATATTCCATCAGCTATAGTTCAGAAAGTGGTGCGTGTGTCCACTGTCCAGTCCACCGCCATTGTTAAAATGCCGGCTGTCTGCGCGTGCGTGCTGCGTGCATGTGTTCAAACAAAAGCTCCACGGGAGATGTTTACATTATCAACGGGGGGTCAGCGAAAAAGTTCCACCTTGAGAGCAGGGTCAGAAAAGTATCGGTGTCAAAGAGGGGGGCCAGCAGCGTCGTGTAGGCGATAAGCAAAGTCGCAAAGAGAAAGTAGCGGTTACACTCAAAATACGCGCCGTGTAAACAGGCCCTAAATCACTTCTTGGTCTGCTGCCCTCATACATCTCCTCCTACATGTCTCTGCGTGAGTGCAGCTACAGTGTACGCTCTCAGGACATGATTACCTGCAGTGTTCCGTCAGTGAGGACTGAACTTGAAAAAAGGGCCTTCTTCTACTCTGCTCTTGCTTCATGGAATATCTTACAAAAATATCTGAAGCTCTCGACCTTGGCCTCTTTAAATGATTTTAAGAATCTGTTGGAATCCTGGCAAAAACCAATGCAGATATGTTCCTGTCATCATCTCTTTTTAAAGATGTTTTTGATTTTATTGGTCCCAGTGTAGTCAGCCTGATAAATTTATCTCTTAGTTCTGGATCTGTACCTCAATGTTTTAAAACTGCTGTTGTCTGTCCTCTGTTAAAAAAGCCTAACCTGGACTGCACTCTGCCTGAAAATTATAGACCCATTTCTAAACTTCCTTTATTGTCGAAAATCCTTGAGAAGGTTGTAGCTCAACAACTGAACTTTTATATTGAGGACAATGATCTTTTGGACAGTTTCCAGTCTGGTTTTCGTAGACTGCATTCCACAGAATCTGCATTACTAAAAGTTTCTAGTGATGTGTTGATGGCAGCTGACACTGGACATTACACTGTGTTTGTTGCTTTGGACTTGACTTCAGCATTTGATACTGTGGATCACACTGTTCTCATTAACAGATTATGTGACCTGTTTGGTATTTCTGGTACGGTTTTAAATTGGTTCAATTCTTATTTATCTAATAGGTCTTTTACTGTTTTCATGAACAATGTTCATTCTGACGTTTCTGATCTGCCCTATGGGGTGCCCCAGGGTTCAGTTTTGGGCCCGATCCTCTTTTTATTGTACCTACGCCCATTAGGCTTTATCTTAAATGGCTTTAGTAACGTCTCATACCATGTGTACGCTGATGACATTCAATTGTATTGTTCATTTCGACTGTCTGAATTCTATAAATTGACTGAACTCAGTAACTGCCTATCAGCCATTAAGATATGGCTTAATGATAACCACCTGCAGCTAAATGCTAACAAGACTGAAACGCTTATCGTTGCTCCGGATGATAAAATCATTGAAATTAAGAAGCATCTTGGGTTCTTAAACCTTGCGAACAAAAACAACCTCAGATATCTGGGTGTTCTCTTTGACAGCTCTCTGTCAATGGACAATCATTGCAAATTGTTAGCTCGAAACAGTTTTTATCATTTAAGGAATATTTCTAAGCTACGTGCTATTGTATCACAAAAGGAATTAGAAATGATTGTCCATGCATTTATTTCTTCTCGCCTAGACTATTGCAACGGCCTTTTAGTGGGGATTAGTAAATCCTCCATAGCTTCCCTTCAATCTGTGCAAAACGCTGCAGCCAGGCTTTTGACTAGAACCCCCAGAACAGCTCATATCACTCCGGTTCTGGCCTCTCTACACTGGCTCCCAGTTCATTTTAGGTCACATTTTAAAGTTTTATTATTAACTTTTAAAGCATTACATGGTGAGGCTCCTAAATATTTATTGGACCTTTTGAAGCCTCTTTGTCCATCTAGAACTCTGAGGTCTTCAAATAAGCTACTGCTGACAGTTCCGAGAACTCATTTTAGAACTCGTGGCGATAGAGCATTTGAAGTGGTGGCTCCGAGGCTCTGGAACGCTCTCCCTATAACAATACGCTGCTCCGAGTCAACAGCTGCATTTAAAAACAGTCTTAAGACTCATCTCTTCAGACAGGCGTTTGATTAACTTTGTACATTGTTTTTAGAGCTAGTTATGTTTTACCTTTTTGTATAGTATCTCTGTGATTTTTGTATATCTCTGTGATTTTATGATTTTATTTCTGTGATTTTATAATTTTATGATTTTATTTTTCCTCCTGTGAAGCACTTTGTGACTCTCATGTCTGGGAAATGTGCTATATAAATAAAAATTACTTACTTACTTACTTACTGTCTTTGATTTTATACATCTACCTTATAATGTTTTGCTAGTTTTTTGATACTTTGTAAAAAAAAATAAAAATAAAATAAACTATTGTTGTGAAAATAAAACACATTTTTTGTGCTTAGGGTCATTATCCCCTCTTTAAACGGAACTCTGGATACTGAAGACATGCAATGGTATTTCTTGTTTACAAGGAAAAGGCTTTCTGGGAGTGGGGGAAGGAGAACAGTATTTGAAACAAAACTCCTCTTATCAGTTTGAGGCAGGCTTGGAGCATGATGAGGAGTCCTGGCGCCTCTCTGTCAGGTTTATGACTTCACAGATTTATGACTGGCAAGGAGACACTGGCCTCTTTGTTCTGGGTGCTGTTGGGGCCGCACTTCCCCCCGTCAGCTCTCATGTGAGTTTGAAGGGGGGGGGTCCTGCAGACTGAAAAGAGCAAATGGTGTTTCCTGTCTTCTGGCAATAGGGGGGACGGCAAGCTCTGAGGCAGGGCCCCCACAGAAGGGTATAAAAGTTTTGATCCCCCAACAGCAGGGCAGAAGTAGCCCACGGATCAGGTTGTATGTTCTCTCTCCCCCCTCCTCTCTCCCTGTCTCTCTCCCCCCTCCTCCCTTCTTTCCTCTCTCTCTCTTTTCCTGTCACTGTCCACCTTTTTAAAACAAATGTAATGGATGTTAGGAATAGGACAAATGTATTCTGTGACTTTTAACTTATGATTAATTAAACTGGTTTGGAACTTTAAGTGAGCGTCTGTCGTGTTCAGTGTATCTCTCCTTTCTGATCTAAAGTGAACCAAATAACGAATTCTGGGGCGGATAAGAATCATACGCCAACAATTGGAGGTTCCTACCGAGATGGTTGCACGCGCGGACAGGAAAGGATGAGCCGGAGTCCAGAGCACTGATCAGTGACCGGTCACCTCTAAAAAAGGTAAGCAGATTCCTGTTTAAACGAAATCTGTGATTGGACATTAATAGGCAAATTTTAACTCAGTGTCTTGGACTCATTAAGATAAGAAAATAAGACAAGTATACGTATACGTGAAGTAAATAATAATACCCAAGTCCCAGGTAAAAACACGCAATGGTCGAGCCTCCCAAATGCCGACGGGCGTTTGGAACAGAGGGGTCGGGGTTGTAGAATAAATAAATAATTTATTCGCCGCTGACCCTGTAACTCTGAGACCAAGTTTAACTGTAAACTTACTAGAGTGGTGAATAGTTTAAAACAGTGACAATTTAGAATTACTTATAATTCGAGATTAAATAAGTAAGGGCGGGACTGGGGGTGAGGAATTGAGGAAAACGCGCTGACTTTCGCTGATAAAATAATCCGAGAGTTCCACCTGGACCAGTTAAAAATAGAATAAAATTAGTCACAGAATACTAAATCTTTTTTATGTTCTAAAATAATGGTTTCCTGCCATGTCACGTCAGCTTGCCTGCCTCACCTGCGTGACTTGTCTCTGCTCTCCAAACTGCGCGTGGCTTTCTCTCTCTGCAGCGCTGTGCTGCTCTGGACCAGTGGCGGAGCTAGACTCTTATTGCTGGGGGGGCCGAGAGGGGGCCAAGGCTATAATGGGTCCACTTACTACGGCACAGTGGGAAAAATGGATTTATCCCAATTTTTTGGGGGGGATTTGTAGACGCTATGAAATTTTGAAACAACATATTTTTCCCTTAAAATGATACAGGCTCTCAGTTTAAATTTTTGATCTGTGATCTAAATATTTTTAAGTTTAGAAACCAAGTGGTTTTCTAAACAGCTTTAGTGTTTGACTTTGTCCACACTCATAAAATACACAATGAAGTACCTAAAAAAAAAAATGTATATATATATATATATATACCGGTAAACTTAAATGGTACATATCGCCCCTTGCTGCTTTGAGCATGTAACAGTCACAAGACCACATTGAAATAAGAAATATAAAATATGATAAAAATACATTTCTGTGTTTATTTTATTTCTATTCAAGACACTATGATAAGAATGACTATATATTTAATATAGGCGGATACAGAGTACAGTATCTCTGTTTACAATTCTGGTTGGTGGTGTGCCTCGTGATTTTTTCGGTGAGGGCACTGTGCCTTGGCTCCGGGAAGGTTCAGAAACACTGGTCTAAAGAA
>JBBPBX010096527.1:0-13014 GCA_038048925.1 Garcialebias charrua
AACCTCAGCTGGAGCAACAACACCACCAGCCTGATCAAGAAAGGTCATCAGAGACTCTACTTCCTCAGACGGCTGAGACGAGCCGGTCTGAGCAGCCCAGTTCTCACCTCGTTCTACAGGTGTGCAGTGGAGAGCATCCTGTGCTCCAGCATCAACGTGTGGCATGGAGGCTGCACAGTTGAAGAAAGAAAAGCTCTGCAGAGAGTGGTGAAGGCTGCACAGAAGTCTGTTGGAGTCAGTCTCCCCACCATCACAGACATTTACACCTCTAGATGCAGGAAAAGAGCCACCTGTATCATGAAAGACCTCACTCATCCAGCACACTCACTCTTTGCCCCACTCCCCTCAGGACGGAGGTTGAGGAGCATCAAGTGTAGAACCACTAGACTGAGGAACAGCTTCTACCCTGAGGCTGTTAGACTCATGAATAAATAAAAATAAAATTAAAATAAACACTGCAAAATATCACATCATGGTGATGCTGATATGTTTTCTTGTTGCTGTGTTCATCTGTGACCATCTGTGACCATCTGCTCATACAAACTCATGTTCGTGCTGCTGTTTATTCCCACTATATTAGGCTTAGTGTATTACTAGTTGATGTTTTTCTTAGTTAGTTCTCGATGTTATTACTGTTTTTCTCTTTCATTTGTTGTTGGATGTAACTGGGACCTCGTGTACATAATCTCGTTTTCATCTCATGTACCACATGCGGTGCAAATGACAATAAAGACTCTCTGACTCTCTCTGACTCTGATATTTTTACCTACTTAACTCAAGTTGCCTTTTTGGACATGCATGAATATATTTGTATACACTGTACTTATCTGTAGTAGAGAGAACATTAATCTTCTCTTGGCGGTGCAAATTCTGCTAACACAAAACGTGTAACTACTTAAAACTTTTAAGTAGTTACTTTCACCCATGCTTCCAAAAGTCAACAATTGTTTGTTCTGCATCTGTCTGTTAGCAAAATATCTTATGAACAACTGAATAGATTTTGATTAAACGTTCAAGAAATATTCACTGAATGGCTCTCTACGACTGGTTGACTTTTGAAGTACATCCAATTCAAGATGGCTGCCATAGCTAACTGAACTTAAAAATCACAAAATTGACTACAACTCAGTCAATTTGACAAAAATTGAGATAAAATTTGGTGTGGTAGTAGCTGAGATTCATTCCCAAAGCATAAGCAAAGGACTTTTAAAATGCATAAGATATTTCTTTAAAATTATAACGTTATTAATTTGGAATCAATGGTGTTGGTCTGTTAGCAAAACATCTCGTGACCCTCTGGACAGATTTTGAAAAATCTTTCAAGAAATAATAAACTAGTTTCTTTACTGCTGATTAACTTTTGGATACATTTGAATTGAAGATGGCTGCAGCAGGCAATTGAAATAAGCCAACTCAAAAATGGTTATAATTCAGTTAATTTTACAGATATGGAGTTAAGTGATTGTTTGTTTAAAGTTATTTTATATATTCTTTTAAATAATGGGGTGATATAAGATTTTTTTCTTCTTTCTGCACTCTTCATTCAATGTTTTATTTTTGATGAACTTGTTTTATTTTGTCTCTTTTAAATGAATGAATAAATAAATTAAAATATTAAATAGCTTTACATCTGCTAAGTTCTTGGCATAAACCAACACAGACATGTTCCTGTTTTTAGTGTTTTACATGCTTTATATTGTAGCTGTATTATGATATGATGCGAAGCCACGGAGCTCCAGGGGAAGCTGAAAGCAGCTGACTGGAGACAGAGCCCCCATCCCGGGATGAAAAAGAAAAACACACCGCTGAAGCCCCCTGAGATAGATGGAATGTCCGGCGTAAAACCAACTTGACCACGGTTTAATGTGACGCAGATGTGTTTATATAGCTCTGCAAACATTGAACGTTGTTGTCTTGCGGTGTTGAGTGTAAAATATTTCCATACAACGCACATGTTACGATGAAAAGTCGGCTATCTGCTAGCTAAGATGCTACTCACCAGTGTTGTCAGATCTTGCGACAGAAACAAGCGTCCAGCTCCATGAAAACAATCCATAACCAATTGTGACCAGCTCCATGAAAAAAATCCATAAACAAACGACCAGCTCTTTGAAAACGATGCCAAAACAAACCCAACAGATTACTCAGTTAGTCCTCACGCTTGTAGCTGCCTACAAACTATGAACTGGATTTCCTGAATGTGAGGCGGGTCTTGTTACTCTGGGTTCATGAGACACGCCTCCGTTCAGGAAATCCATTCCATAGTTTGAAGCCAACGTGCATCATGGGTTGGATCGATACTACTATCGATAGCTACGAGAGCCAGCGCGCCGAAGACAAAATAACGTTACCCCATTTAGTTTTTACTGATAGATAATTAGTTATTAGCGGTACTGCATTTTAAATAAAAATAGCACAAATCCGCTTATGAATTATAAAAGTTAGTGAATCCGCTGTAACGCTGACAAATAGTTTAGGTCCGCTATAAGTGGATTAGCGCATTAGCGCTACCTGGCGGTATGGTGCCCACCTCTGAGTTTTAATCATCAACATTAAAAGAAAAACTTTTGAAATATATCGGTCTGTGTGTAATGGAAGTTTCACTTTTTGAATGGAATTTCTGAAATAAATCAACTTATTTAAAATATGACCAGCACACTTTGTACAGATTATTTTTGTGGTGTGGGGACTGTAATTTTATACAGCGTTATTATTTCTCTTGTTACTGTCTGCTATATCAAAAAAAAAATGAAGGAATTAATTTTTTGAAAAGTTATTTTTTATGTACAGATTATTTTTGTGGTGTGGGGACTGTAATTTTATACAACGTTATTATTTCTCTAGTTACTGCCTGCTTTATCAAAAGGAAAAATGAAAAGATTTTTTTGAAAAAAAAAAAATTATGTCAAGTACAGACAAAGAATAAAGGCATGTAAAAGTTACCAAAGGTGGAATTCTCAATTTATGTGTTATGCTGTTCCTTTAAATTGTGTTAAATAAACAGGATAAAGGTAAAAATGTATGGAGTGATATGTAAAACTTAATCCAACTGGACCATGTCTGCAGATGGTCAAATGTATTACCCTAGATTTTTTTTGCCTCAACGCAATTTTAAAGGTGGAGTCTGCAGTTTCTGTAGAACATCAGCACTTAGAAAAAATTTCAACAAGCAAAGCATTCTGATCCCTCCCCCTCAGAGCCATATATGGCACTGCCCCCTTGTGGTCTGTTAAAATTCAAATTCAAGCTCTGTTTTTATTGGCTGATTCGAATTCAAGCTCGGTTTTTATTGGCTGGTTACAAACTTTGTTTTTATTGGCTGGAAAATGGCGGGTCACTTTTTCTTTTTAGAAATGCTTATTTACCACCTGGAGAAGCAAGGGGACAATATTTTTTTTTAGTTTTTTTCAGAGATTACCTCTCTAACATCAATCTAGTGACAGAGTGAAGAAATATGTTAAAAATATATTGTTAGAAAAGTTACATATAGCAGCTTTAAAGTAGATGCATTATACTTTTTATATGCATGAACAAGCAGCATGTAAAGTGACTAAAATAAGTTAAATATAATAGCCTAATTAGAATAAGCTAAATACAGTAAGTTATTAACATCAGATAGACGTCGAAAGTAAACGTCTTTTAGACGTCAGAAAAAGACGTCGTCTGGCGTAACGTTTTGGACCTTCCAGGGACCCTATTTCGATGTGCAGAAATGACTTGAAAAAGACGTTGTTTAGACGTCTCCTTGCTCAGTGGGGACTTGGAGTTTTGCAGGTGAAGTGTGTAAACAGCTGGACTGTGGCTCTCCTCTTTCAATCAGTAAAAAATACATTGGCCGTAATGAAGATGTCTGGGACTTTTTTCACGACTGTGATGGATCTTCTCTGACAAAATGTGTGAGAGGAACCAGATCTAGCCCTGTTGCGACAGAACTGCTCAGGTAAAAGCATTTCTGCTTGTCTGTTGAATGTTTTCCTGAACTCTGTCAGCTGTAAGTGTATCAGACACAGAGTAGCAGAGAGAGAAGATGAAGGTTTGTTACTGGAGGCCAGCTGTCAGTGGAAGAGGTACTGAGTCCTGCAGCTGCTTCACAAGTCCAGTCGGTTCTTAAAGAACCTGAGAGTGATAAACTGAACAACTTGGTCCATTTGAACTTTGCTTGTTTTTATGTGCAGAGGGCAGGAGGTGCACAACACAACAAATAAACCAACAAATATTTCACATCAACAACTTTTTATCTGTTTTTGTTGAAATAAACTTTTTCCTCCACAGAGATGTGAGAAACTGATGAAGGTCTCTGATTCTCCTCTTCCTCTCTGTCCAGACTCAGTCAGGCTGGTTGATGGGACTAACCTGTGCTCAGAAAGACTGGAGGTGAACTTTAACCAGTCCTGGTCCTCAGTGTGTGAAGATGACTTTGACCAGCAGGATGCAGAGGTGGTCTGCAGGGAGCTGGACTGTGCTCCTCCTCCAGTCCTCCAGGGGGCGCTCTATGGAGAAGTGGAGGCTCCAACATGGAGCAGAGAGTTCCAGTGTGAAGGTAACGAGTCTGCTCTCCTGGAGCCTCATGTATCAACCGTGCGTGCGCACAAAAAACTTGCTTACGTCACTATCCACGCAAAACCCCGTATGTATCAAAACTGAACTGAACGTGAATATATGCGCATCCAGGTACATTTCCACGCAAGCTCCCGAGCAGGCGTACGCACGTTTCTGTGGTTCTTGTTCCTTTGGCGACACTTACAGGTGATTCAGAGAAACTGAAGCCCCACAGTCTGTGGTTGACTTGAAGAGCGGCTTGAAGACCTTTCTTTTCAACCGAGCATACTCTACCTTCTCATGATTCTACTTTTGATCATAGCTGATACTGTTGTTGATTTTAATTGTTTTTATTATTTGTTTTATTGACATTTAATTCTGTTGCACCTTGTAGCACTTTGAGATTTTCATTAATGAAAAGTGCGTTATAAATTGAATTCATTATTAACAAGTATTACATCCACATGACGCAGTTAAATAAAGCACGCGCAAAGTTGTGCCAAAAATAAATTTAACAGGAACGGATTCATTCAGCCTTACTGGAGGATATAATAAATAGTGTAACACGCAGATCATTTATTTATAAACAGATATAATTTTCTGATCTGGGATATGGCTTATCAGCCGTTTTCAGAAATAATCATTTTTCAGTTTGGCACTGCTACGCTCTGGAGCAACACAGGTGCATCACGCGTGCACATGCAGAAGCAGCAGCGATCAAACTGTTCCCGAGCTTTCCTGAGGGAGCTGGCAGGTCGATCAGGACTATCCAGTCCACACAAAGCCTGATCAATGGAATGTCTCATCTATATGATTCCAAAGGCTGCGGGGCGCGCAGCGTTTGGAGACTCCAACATCACGTCATGTCATGAAAACTCTCCACTGAGACGCACAGACCCGTTTCTTCATATCATCTATTAAATAAACAAAGATCTATGTTCAACCAAACATCCAAGTTCCTCTGTGTTTACAGTAATTATGGTAATAAACTCGTGCGCAAAGTTAATATTTTCACTCAGAATGAATGGATGAGCCGTTGCGCACCAAAGCAGGGTGCGCGCACACACAAATACCGACACACAATCACTCGTTCTTTGCGTGATGAACACATTTTATTACTATTCTTACTTAGGATTTTTTCCTCACTCATATTATATTAAATTCATTATTTTCCTGAATCTAGAAATGATTTCTGATCGCGCAGGGATCAAACAAACATGTCCTTCACACATGCAGGAAGTAATTTGCATCTGTTTAACATATGTAAATGAAGGCGTGTCAGGGGAGGTGTCTCACGTGCGCTCAGTTCCACGTTGATTGTGATGTACAAAAGGAATGTGCGTGGATTCCGGTGTACGCACAGTTTGATACATCTGGATTTTTTTGTGCGTAGGCAGATTTCTGGATTTGACCGTGCGGCACTTTTCAGTAAGAAATCGACGCAAGTCTTTGTACATGAGGCCCCCGGACTGTAAAAGCTCAGCTTCAGCTAGAAACACCTGCTCACCTGGAAAAGCTGTTGGACTCACCTGTTCAGGTAGACGAGGAGCTGCAGACTTGATGCTGTTCACTGGTTTTCTTCATTTCTTCATTATTTTTCTGTCTCTGCTCAGCTGGTGTCAGGTTGGTGGGAGAGGCCAGCCACTGTGCTGGGACTCTGGAGGTGTTTTACCAGAAACAGTGGAGACCAGTGGATGACTTTAAGGTGTTGGATGATGTGATCAAATCTCCCTACACGTCATCCGAATCTGCTGACACGTCTCTTTGTTCAACTCTTCTTGCCCATGGAGAACTCAAACAACAGAAACGAAGAGGGAGAACACAACCCTGCTGTTAAAGTGAAAACAAGCTAATTCAAACTATGAAAATAAACATTTTGTGATACTTCATTTGAGTGTTGTCTTTTTTAAGGCTACAAACTAAAAAATGTTTTATGGTGACATGTTTAGGAAAAAAGTAAACCAGCATCCTTTTGACTTGTTCACTTTTTATTAAAATTGTTAAAGGTTTGTTTTTGATGAAATCTTATAGAATCTGCATATGGTGCCAAAATTAATGCTTGTATATTTTTAACTAGTTTTTATTTGTGTATTTTTATCCATCAAGATTTTTTTATTTTGTTGTAAATTTACATTTATTAAAAAAAAAAATTAGATGCATCTTTATGAATCCGTTTGATTTAAACCGTCCTGTTTGGTCAAAAAAATGCAGCTGAGATGTCATGACTGGAGACCTGTCCAGGTGTGCCTGTGATGGACTGGAGACCTGTCCAGGTGTCTCTGTGATGGACTGGAGAACTGTCCAGGTGTCCCTGTGATGGACTGGAGAACTGTCCAGGTGTCCCTGTGATGGACTGGAGACTGTCCAGGTGTCTCTGTGATGGACTGGAGACCTGTCCAGGTGTCCCTGTGATGGACTGGAGACCTGTCCAGGTGTCCCTGTGATGGACTGGAGACCTGTCCAGGTGTCCCTGTGATGGACTGGAGACCTGTCCAGGTGTCCCTGTGATGGACTGGAGACCTGTCCAGGTGTCCCTGTGATGGACTGGAGACCTGTCCAGGTGTCCCTGTGATGGACTGGAGACCTGTCCAGGTGTCCCTGTGATGGACTGGAGACCTGTCCAGGTGTCCCTGTGATGGACTGGAGACCTGTCCAGGTGTCCCTGTGATGGACTGGAGACCTGTCCAGGTGTCCTGTGATGGACTGGAGACCTGTCCAGGTGTCCCTGTGATGGACTGGAGACCTGTCCAGGTGTCTGTGATGGACTGGAGACCTGTCCAGGTGTCCTGTGATGGACTGGAGACCTGTCCAGGTGTCTCTGTGATGGACTGGAGACCTGTCCAGGTGTCTCTGTGATGGACTGGAGACCTGGAAACCTGAAAACACAAACTGATATTTTTATTAAAACAGCTATGGAAATTTATGTTTTTTGACGGTATTTGATATAAATTTAATTTTAAATTTAATGATTGACATATAAACATTTTATTTTTATTTTTAGTGAACATTTAGTGCATGTAAACATGCAAATTTCAACTGGAAATATGAATGATGTTTTTCAGAACGTATGTTAGAATAAACATTAAAATATTTAACAGATATTTTAAAAGGGACTAATTTTTTAAACTATAAATTAATGTTGAATAATTATTAGAAACATTAACTAATATATTACCATTTCAGTGCTGTGGAAACGATTTAGATGTTGTAGAATTCCTTCTGCCTCGTCAACCTGCAGCTCCTGTAAGTCATCACACAGCTGCTCACTTCCTGAAGTGAAAAGTCTACAAAAAACAGCATCAGGAGAAAAAAAATTATAACCTGCTGTTTCTGGTTGATCACTCGAAATAACTTTGGCTTCTCTGAAGACAAACCGCTAAAATCTAAAGTTTTAAATGGCTAAATTGGACGGATGCGTTTGTATCTTCCTCCATTGTATTCAATGTGCGCGTTCGAGCCGAGTCTACATGTGACGTCACAATCACGCGACGGGAAAATCCGGATTTACCATGTAAAAAAAGGCGCTAATTTTAAACTATTTTTGATGAATTTTCATTCATTTAACATTGTTTTGGCAAAAACGATCAGAGTTCAATCTTAAAATATATATGTGTTGTGCCATTTTATGGAAAGTTCAAAGATGATGTCAGGGGAGCTTTAAGCTAAAGAACCTTCAGATTAAGTATTATTGTCATCATTACTTATGTCTGTTGTTGCAATTTAAATGTGCTGACGTGCTAAATTGCAAGAAAGTGAAATCAGTCAATCAAGTGTAATGGTGTTAATTTTAGTTGATTTATTTTAAATAAAAGGTAGTGTCTTTTGGCATACCGACTATAATCAACGTCTCATTGTCACTTAATGGCTTTAGTTTTATCTGTCCATCATAAATGATCACAGAATTATTGGGTAAACCTGAAAAAGAAAAGAATCCGTGAATTACTATTCAAAGATCTTTTTTTTTCTGTTCTGGCTTCTGAAGGAGGCAGTCGCCTTTCTCCTCTCCTTCCCCGTCCTCCCCCCACCCTGTTGCTGCTGCTTTTTGTCTTGTCTGCAGCTTCTCATGAAGCACCTCGAACGAAGATTAAGATGAATTGGGTGGTATGGGAATTCATCTCTACTGAAAGATTTCAACAAAAGGCACGGGGGAGCTGGCCATCCCCCAGACCAAACGAGAGATACGCAATGGATTCCTTGGAATGGTGACGTCTCGCTCTCTGTGCTCTGAGGGAATGTGAAGAAATCTGGATTAAATTGGATTACGATGGCGGCGCTTTGCTTTTTTGGCTTTTTTATGGAGCACTGGCCTATCGGCAAATGAGGGAGTTCCAGCAGGACTTAATGCTGGAGCACCGATCTGATCTGCGCCATGACCCCGGAAATCAGCTGTTTACGAGCTAATCCGGAAGGTGAACAGATCATCTGCTCAGATTGGGACTCTGGACGCTGGTGGTCAACATCTAAGGGCCACAGCTGGATCAGAGGAAAAAGTCCCGAATTGGACCATATCAGAGTTGCCCAGCAAGAGCTTAAGGCTGATGGAATTATACTGTCTGCCTGAAGTGAAAAATATTTGTAATCCTTATCTGACTTTACCATAAACAGCCTTGGTAAAAGATTGGATGTCAAATTTCTCCTGAGACGTGTTTTCTGAGGCAAACAGCGGCACTATCGCTACACCACCCCCACCCCTCCCCGGAGAACTTTTCTATGAGCGTTATCGGAGGCCGGCTGGTTTCACCTCAGAACTGTTTGCTATCTGGAATGTCTCATGGACAGAAGTCTCACTGCCTCAGTCTCAAATGCAACATGTGATTGTCCTAAATGTGCTTCTGGTATAGTTTTTTCTGTCTCATATGGTGTCTTGAAAGACAAAATGTGATACATCTTTTTTTAATACCAACGCTGTGACCCTCATGGTTCTTTCCTTATTTTCACACCTTTGACCTTCATCCCCATACGGATGGGAGAGGCCGCGCTGAAGAACATAATGTGATATGATGTCTCGTGGTCTGATAAGGTAGCAGCGTCACACACTCGCCCCCCTCTGGATGACTGTGCGTACATATTTACGCTGTACTGGTGGAAACTTGTGCAATGTTAATAAAAAGTACTCTTACACTTACTCTCTTAAATAATTAAGGTAAAGGGTGTCAGTTTAATACTGACCCCCTAAATATCTTACAGAAAGACAAAGGACTCCAAATGATTCAGAATCTATATGAACCAACCAAACACTGACGTACTAATGAGCTTTCAGGAGTTGCAAAATAAATTTAATATAAATAAGAAAAACTTTTTAAAATATCTTCAACTCAGAAATTTCATAAGAATGAATCAAAACAATGAGCTGACAAAACCTCTCAAGTCAACTTCAGAAGAAATGTTAACAAAAGATAGTTTAAAGAAAGGTATCATATCAGATTTTTATCACTTAATGACATCACATTCACTTGAAGGATCTCACAATAGACAAGGCTGGGGCAAAGCTCTGTGCTCGAGCGAGCGAGGCGCCCCGCTGTGTGTGCGCCGTGCGAGCCCCGCTTGCACAAGCCTTTGAACGCTCGTGCAAGCGTACGCGGTCGTAAAAAAAAGAGCTTTGCGCGTTCGCACGAGCGTTCAAAGGCTTGTGCAAGCGGCGCTCGCACGGCGCACACACAGCAGGGTGCCGCGCTCGCTCGAGCGCGGAGCTTTGCCCCAGCCATTAAGTCAGAGTCAGAGAGTCTTTATTGTCATTTGCACCGAATGTGGTTTTCAGAATCTGTTGGAATCCTGGCAAAAACCAATGCAGATTTGTTCCTGTCTTTGATTTTATACGTCTACCTTATAATGTTTTGCTAGTTTTTTGATACTTTGTTAAAAAAAAGAAAAAAAAAAATCTTTTGTTTTTTTCTCTCTTTTTGTTTTCTATTGTTTATTGTTTGTTTGTTTATTGTTTAATGAAATTCTATCACTGCTGTTCATTGTTCTTTAGTTTTAGCAGGTCGCTTTCGTAAATGAGCCCATGAGGTTCAAAAGATTTACCTGACTAAATAAAGGTTGAATGAATGTGGTACATGTGATGAAAACGAGATTATGTACACAGGGTCCCAGTTACATCCAACAACAAATGCAAGAGAAAAACAGTAATAACATCTAGGATTAACTAAGAAAAACATCAACTAGTAATACACTAAGCCCTAATGTAGTAGAAAAACATCATTATAAACAGCAGCACGAACATGAGTCTGTATGAGCAGATGGTCACAAATGAACACAGCAACAAGAAAACAGATCAGCATCAGCATGATGTGATATTTTGCAGTGTTTATTCTTATTATTTATTTATTCATGAGTCTAACAGCCTCAGGGTAGAAGCTGTTCCTCAGTCTAGTGGTTCTACATTTGATGCTCCTCAACCTCCGTCCTGAGGGGAGTGGGGCAAAGAGTGAGTGTGCTGGGTGAGTGAGGTCTTTCATGATGCAGGTGGCTCTTTTCCTGCATCTGGAGGTGTAAATGTCTGTGATGGTGGGGAAAAGGACGAGGTCCCACCGAGATTTAAAGCTTGGAGGGAAGATATATTGATGGACTTGTCAGAGGAAGATTGGCAAACAGCATGCAAACTGGCCCATACTAGCTCTATTAGCACAGCTCTAAAAATGATCCAATTCAAATGGTTAATGCGGGTTTACATAACACCAGTAGACCTTGATAAATATAATAGGGATATACTTGATGTATGTCCAAAATGTGTGGAGGATAAAGGGACTCTGGTTCACTGTATGTGGTATTGCAGGGAAATTATGTTGTTTTGGATAGAGGTAAAATATGTAATTGAGAAAATAATTTCCAAACAAATAACTTTGGACCGAAATTGTTTGTGTTTGGGCTGTACCCTGAAAGACACAATTACACTAAAAATGAACAAATGTTTATTAACTTAAGTTTAGTCAATGCAAAAAGATGTATATCGTTATTTTGGAAAAATGTTCATAGACCGACTTTAAATCAATGGTTACAACAGATGTTGTCAGCCCTTCCTCTGGAAAAGATAACATATGTGTTAAATGGCAAGCAAGAATTGTTTGAGCTCATCTGGAACCCCTTCATTATTGCCCCTTTTCCACCGCTCGGCTTGGGTTGGATCAGATCAGCTCAGATCGGCTCAATTCAGGTCGGGTCACATTTAGTTCTGTTTCCACAGCTTTTTTGTACCCCTTCTGTGCAGATTTTTTTTTTAACTAACAGAATGTAATCACAAGATGTTCATGTACAAACAGTAACCTGTTGGAGTTATTTTAAATAAAATTTGATTTTTTTTATAATTTATTTTCTGACGTTTGGAAGAAGTCAAAACAAAACAATTTAAATGCAGCAGATTTGACCACTAACGGTTAAGCTCATGAACCCTCGTGCTAAACAGTCAGCTATGAAATATATTTTTATATCTGTTTATTTAGCTACATTTTAAGGAAATACAGCCGCCCGACTCGCGCGCGCATACACGCGCGCGCACATGGCGATCCTAGTTTTTAAAATTCTGCAGTTTTGACCACTACGTGAATTTATTAAGGACACGTTCAGCTGAAGACCCATCTTTGCTATATTTTTAAAAACAAATAATTGTTTTTACCATGTTTATCATTTACAGTACTTCCATATTCGCTCCCTCGCTTCCATGAAAGCAGCTCCAGTCCACACACATTCCACACATTCCTCTTCCCGGCGCGCATGAGCGCGGGTCGTCACTGCAAAGAAATGAGACCAGAATTCTGGTGCGGCGCAGCTCGGAATATCCGGTGGAAATGGCGTAAAGTGGGTGTCTGCGACGCACATATTACGTAATAACCGACCCGAGCTGACCGGTGGAAAAGGGACATATGTTAAGGGTTTGGACAGTTTGAATGACAATACAAGTGATTGAAGAACAGGCTGATTGCAGTTTCCAAAGACAATAACACGAGAAGACATACACAGTTGAATTTAATATAAAGAAGATATGAACTATGTAAAAAAGGAGTGTGAGACACCTTGTTTTTGATTTTATTTTTATTTTTATTTTTTGGGGTGTTTAGTTTATTTTCTTTGATGTGTAAATGTTGTGTTTATTCTGTTAAAACTCAAATAAATATATTTTGGAGAAAAAAAAAGGGAAGACAAAGCAGTATCATTTTCTGTCATTATGTTACACTTTTTAATGAGTCCCAAAATCTGTCCTAATCTTTGTCTCTGCTCCCTTTCAAGTTACTGAGCATGACCTCATAAGAAGCTGCATTGGTCATTGATTTAATCCAATCATTGATTTCAGGACACTTTGTGGTCTTCCAATGTTTTAAGATAATCCTGGATGCTGTCACAAGACCGACCATAATAACTGAAAGGGCTCCTTTGGAAATGTCCGACATTTGAGATCTATCTCAAAGTCGAAGTCAAAGTCAACTTTATTGTCAAAACTGCAATCGGACATACACAGGATTGAAATTGCATATCTCCCAG
>JBBPBX010096528.1:0-13014 GCA_038048925.1 Garcialebias charrua
CACAGAGAATTTAGAGCCCAGTAAGTACCCCCGAAACTTCTCTACTATTGCCCATTTAAGTGCAAGCAGCTCGAGTTTCATGCTGCTATAGTTTTTATCATTTCGCTCTGCATTTCTCAGCCGTCTACTTGCATATGCAATGACCCGTTTCTTGTCACCTTGCTGCTGACACAAGACAGCTCCTAAACCCTGACCACTAGCATCAGTTTCCAAAATGAAAGGACAAGTGAAGTCTGCATAACCCAAAATCGGAGCAGTCACAAGCTTTTCTTTCAATGTGTCAAATGCAATTTGACTGTTGGTGTCCCATAATGCACTTAGTTTTTGACTAGCTTTGGCTGTAGTAGCAGCTCCTCGACACTGATTCACTAGGTCATGTAGTGGGGCTGCGATCTTTGAAAAGCCCTCAACATACCTTCTGTAGTAACTACATAGGCCTAGAAATGATTGGAGTTCCTTAACGGTGCCAGGCACCGGCCATTCCTTGACTGCTGCCACCTTGGAGGGATCAGTTGCGATACCCTCTGCAGAAATTTGGTGTCCAAGGAATTTTACTTCCTTCTGCAAAAAGTGACATTTTTCCCACTTCACTTTTAATCCAGTGTCTCTCAAACGTTTAAAAACTAGATCCAGCCGTTCCAAATGAGACTCAAAGCTTGGGGAGTACACTAAAATGTCATCCAGATAGACTAACATGATGTCGAATATCAGGTCACTCATAGTTGCTTGCATCAATCTTTGAAATGTTGCAGGCCCGTTACACACCCCCATGGGCATGCGTACATACTCAAACAGCCCAAAAGGCGTGGTGAAAGCCGTCTTATGTCTGTCTCGATCATCCATGGCTACTTGGTGATACCCACTGGCAAGGTCAACTGTGGAAAAGTACTTAGCACCTTTTAGCGCATCAAAACTCTCATCAATACGAGGCAATGGAAATGCGTCTTTCTTAGTTTTTAGATTTAGCTTCCTGTAGTCTACACATAAGCGTATACTGCCGTCACCTTTGCGGACTACCACAACTGGTGAGGCGTAAGCGCTTTCACTTTCCTGTATGATTCCTTTTTTCAACAGTTTAGAGATATGCTCTTGTACTTCCTGGTATTGGTTAGGAGGTATACGACGATATGGCTGTGTGACAGGTACGTCATCCGCCAGCTTGATCTCATGTTTCACCTTATCTGTGTGACCCAGATTCTCCTCATCATCTGCAAAAACATCAATGTAGCTGGACAGCAATGAGCAGAGAGCGACACGCTCTTCCTCTGCGCCCCCCATGTCAAGTCTTTCCAAAATGGCTTGCACCTTACTGTCAGTTTGCACCATGTTAGGGTCAACTGAAACCTGTTCAACACCGGCAGAGATGCGTTGAAACTTTACTTGGCATGTCTGCTCACTCTCCGCAGGATCAACCTTTGAGATCATGCCTAGCCGTGTTCGGGGGCCTAACCACACTTCCTCGGCGGAGAAGTTAACCACCTGGAGCGGAAGAACATGGCTGGTCCTTGTGACAAGTGTTGGGATAACTGCTAATCCAGATGGTAGAGGAGTGGTCACTGGTTCGATGATCAACTGAGAGGCTGCATCTAAGGTTTTAGTGTGACCTTTTACAAACACAGTGGACATCGAGGATGCAGGGATGCGTACTTTGTTTCTTCCTGCAACCCGAACTACTGCCTTTCTCTCAATGCAACCGATCTGTACCTGTTGGAAAGCTGTCCTCCACCCAGAGTCCAAGGATCCACCCAAAGTGTTGTCAAACTCTGTTGTGACTAGCTGTCTGCATCTGTGAATGACATTCATACCGATTATGCATTCTTCAGAAACAACAGGGTTCAGTGACGGCTTCAGGACCAAGAAACCACAATTTGGGATCTTTAAACTCATCGTCTCAATTTCCAGTTCAATATATCCCTGATAAGGAATGTCAAGTCCATTCGCAGCAGTTATTTTAAGCCAACTATTTGTAGCTAGCATGCTCTCATCATCACCAATATATTTTCTGAAAAAATCATCTGTCATAGTACTGACCTGGCTGCCAGTATCTAGTAAACAATGTGCTGACCTGCCATTAAGTTTTAGATCAACCACTGGACATTTTCCTATGGCACGCTCAATAATTTGTTCTCGTGTGATCTCCAGTGTAGGTGAGTCTACGACATGACCCTGCGTTACCCGACTCACTGCAACCAGGGCCTCTCGTTTCCCGACGGACTAGAAATGGGGTACTCATCAGAGTTTTTGTATCTTCTCTGGGGACACTGTTTGGCAACATGACCAGCAGTTTGGCACTTGAAACATATCGGCTTACCGTCAGGGGTAAATCTTGGACCAGTTTTGGTCTGAGATGGTGTCTGGCTACTAGGATTTTTGTTCTGAATTGTCAGCTCTTTCACAGCCTTAGTGAGTTCTGTTATCACTTTCCCTTGCTCAGTGAGCACTTTAAGAACGTCATCCATTGAGACCGACTTCTCATTAGGTCTAGTTAGATTAGTGACTTTATCTTGCTCTTTAAGAGTTTTCATCACATCCTCCAGATGCATTGGATTTTCTGTCTCTTTAACTGCACAGCACTGTGCTTCGGCTTTAACAGTACGGCAGTTATTCACGTTACTCCTAACCGTTTTTGTGCTAGGGGCTTGGTCTAAGGACCACAAGTAAGCCTCCTCACGCACCTCTATAAAAGTGGATGTAGGTTTTCCTCTTACATGTTTTCGGAGTTCTCGTTTCAGTGAGAGGTCTCTGATGCCCTCAATGAACTGGTCTCTCAACACTGCGTTCTCATTACCCATGGAATTAGGATGCTGTTTCCATACCAAACTAAAGGCCTGAGATAATGAATGTGAAAAGTCACGTATGTCTTCACCCTCCTTCTGTTTACAGTTGTAGAAGCTCTGTAAAAGTTGGGCAGCGCTACGTTTATCTCCAAATGCATCTTTTAAGTAAACAAGCAGGTCTTTTACAACATCACCATCAGCTTTGCGTAAACGCACTTCTTCCAGAGCTGGGCCTCTTAACAGCGACAGCACAAAATCAAACTGTTCGGGTGCAGATTGGTTTCTAGCAGAAATTACCCTTTCTACTTCTTCAATAAACTCATCCACACTCCTCCCATCTTTGTCAATGTCTCCACTAAATGGTGAAATGTGCCTTTCTCTGGGTACGTAGACATAAGACCTGGTAGGCTCATTATTTAGTGATGATATGACTGTCATGACTTCATCTTGCCTTCGGGCTAACTCATTTAGTTGTTGTAACACCCCAGCTTGTTCAAGTAACTGTTGTCCCTGCATCTCAATGTTTATGGAACCCTCTTGTTCAGACATGTTCTGAAATTATTATTATTATTTTTTTTTTCAGTTCACTTAACAGTCAATAGAAGTATTAACAGTCAATATAAATATTAACAGTAAATAGAAATTTATATAGCAAAGGATAAATTGGTCGAAGTCCGGAGTCCACCGGAGGTCCCTGGGCTGCTCCAAGACCGCTGCTGGGCGATGCTTCTCCCGCCTGGAATGCGCTCTGGTCTCACGATCGCCTCGGCTGAAATCCTTCACGACCACGCCAGCACAGACTGCTCAGCAACGTCCCCCCTCTGGTCTCGAAACAGATGCCTCCTCACCGACGCGATGCCCACGTCCACTCAGGTGTAGGCCACTTCTTCACCACTGCCGTTTGCTAATGCTACCGCTGCGCCGCCATATACTGTACGCACTCTCAGAGGAGAAAAAAAAAACGAGACCCCACTCCTGGTACCAATATTTGAAACCGGGATAAATGCAGCACACGAAGCTTCAAATAGAAGGGGTTCTTTATTCTCAAAAATAAACTATTCCCTCTGAGTTATGTATAAAAAAAACAAGAAAAAGTCCGTGTTTCGAACGGCAGCAAGCCTTAGCTTCAAATAAAATGGCGGACCGACAACACGGTTAGCACCCAACAGAGTAGCATGCAGCTGCACGTAACAGCTGAAATCTAACAGCGTGAAAGCTACTGCATAACAAACGGCAGCGGCCCTCTACGAGAGAAAACAAACAGAAATAAAACATTAGCATCGTCTCTATAGCTTCATTCACGGAAGATAATTCAGTTCCAACAATTACCGGACACTAGGATTCTCCTCTCACGTGGCCAGAGTGGTCTTCTCCACCGAGTCCCAGATAAAACGTCCTTCTCTACCGTTTTCTTACCAGTTCGTGCTACCGTACATAAACAAAGGGTTTTCTTCTCTATTTCCGGTCCTTTTAGACCTCTCTGTACCAACAGCACCACATACTGACAAAAACAAGAATTACAACCATAGGTGAAATTAAAGCAAAACATGGTTTTTAAAATACATTTGACATGTACCCATTTTTCACCTGGTTACATATAAATTGAACGTATTCAGTCTAAAAAATAAAAATACATTTTGCATTTTTATACAGCTGGTTTGTCATGTGTACAAATTAAAAAATAAAATTAAAATTAAACTGCAAAGTCAAAACAGTGGAGTATGCTGCTGAGCGTGTCCTTCCTCAGTTTGGACTTGACCAGGTTCATTTGTGAGAACACTCGTTCTACATCAGCATTGCTTAATGGCATAGCAAGCAGAGACAGAGCAAATAGGGCAATTTCACGGAAAGCCTGCTCTCCACTGCTGTCTTTGTAATTCAGCACTTCAACCCAAAATGCCTCTGCCTGGATGTCATCCTTGTTTGTCCATGTGCATTCGCGTGTAGTCGGATGTCCCGTGAAGAAACACGGTTTTTAATTTTAAACTCACTTTGAAAGTAATTTTCATTAATTTATCATTTTGTTTGCTAAAAACTAACATAGTTGAATGATACAAGATATATATGTTGTGTCACTATATGCAAAGTTCAAAAATGATGTCACAATACCTTTAAAATAACTTCAGGAGTACATTTCAAAAACGAGCACAAATAAGCGACTCAATGTCCGCGAGAAGCCCAAAAACCCGCCACAAGCGGCTGACCAAGTTTGAAAGCGACTCCAGGAAAAAACAGGCCCAATGCCGCTTGAAATAAGCAGACTTGGCAACTATGGTCTGGGACTTCTCCCATAGACAACGATTTCTCCGGTAGATTTTTGACCGGACCAATCAGAGAACAGAAGGCAGAGTTTTGTTAGTTTAGCCTGGCGAGGTCCAGGCTATCAGATAAATAGCTCAGAAACCACTCGGTGGATATTTTTTCTGCTACCAGTGTGTAATTATATGGCTCTAATTTACTGACTGTTGGCCTGGATGAAACATTTGAGATAAAATTCGATTTTTTATAATTTATTTTCGTAGCGCACCCGAGGCTGTTTGGAAAATGTCAAACCGAAACAATTTAAATCCAGCAGATTTGACCATTTCGTGAATTGATTTAGGAACTGTTAAAGGTCCACTGACATGATTTTTTTACTATTCATAAAATTGCTCAAAATATATATATTTTATCATTTAAATATGTTCGTTTTTGCAAACAAAATGATAAATCACTTTAATTTTGCTTTAAAAGTGATTTTGAACTTCAAGCCGTGTTTAATCATGGGAAATCCGATTACACGTGAACGCACCATCTGTGATGTCACACTGGGCAGAGCTCTGGGCTTGTCACAGTGCGCAGGTATGAGCATCTCGACATGAAGGAAGTCTGATACAGAATCAGACCTAAATTAGATCCTGTTGTTTCTTGTTCCATCACCCAAACTATTTTCTGCTTCCCAAAATGAAGACAAATAGCTCAAATCTTCACATAGATTGCTAAATTCGTCCAGTTTTAAATTGTCCGCTATTAAAGACACCAGAGCCCTCTGCCCAGTGTGACATCACAGATGGTGCGTTCGAGTGTAATCGGATTTCCCATGATTAAACACGGCTTGAAGTTCAAAATCACTTTTAAAGCAAAATTAAAGTGATTTATCATTTTGTTTGCAAAAAAACATATTTATATGATAAAATATATATATTTTGAGTATTTTATGAATAGTAAAAAATTCATGTCAGTGGACCTTTAAAGCTTCAGTATGTAGCTTTTTTTATGAACATATTTCTTCACTCTGTCACTACCTCCTGACAGACTGATGTTAGCCAGGTAATCTCTGAAAAAAAATTAAAAAAAATATTGTCCCCTTGCTTCTCCAGGTGGTAAATAAGCATTTCTAAAAAGAAAAGGTGACCCACCATTTTCCAGCCAATAAAAACAGAGTTTGTAACCAGCCAATAAAAACAGAGCTTGAATTTGAATCAGCCAATAAAAACAGAGCTTGAATTTGAAATTCAACAGACCACAAGGGGGCAGAGCCACATATGGCTCTGAGGGGGAGGGATCAGAATGCTTTGCCTGTTGAAAATATTTCTAAGTGCTGCAGTTCTACAGAAACTGCATACTGAACCTTTAAGCTCAGGAACACTTCTGATATAACGTCAGCTAAGAAATATATTTTTTCTCAGCAAAGAAATAATAGTTTTTTACCTTGTTTTATTGAAAATTCCTTTGTGGCGGCAGCCATTTTAACTGACGACGTCAGTCGACGTCGTTCAAAACTCCGCCTTCTGTTCTCTGATTGGTCCGGTAATCCACCTTCTGTTCTCTGATTGGTCCGGTCAAAAATCTACCGGAGAAATCGTTGTCTATGGGAGAAGTCCATAGTTGCCAAGTCCGCTTATTTCAAGCGGCATTGGGCTTGTTTTTTCCTGGAGTCGCGTTTTAAATTCGGTGAGCCGCTTGTGGCGGTTTTTTGTGCTTACCATGGGTGTTGCGTCGCTTATTTGGGCTTGTTTTGTGAAATGTACTCCTGAAGTTATTTTAAAGGTATTTTTGATGTTTCTCTGCACGCTTAATAAATATGCTGGTTTGGTGCTGATGTAGCTTTATTGTTTAAACTGCACAATACACTTATCAGACGGCACGATCCTGCATTACTCCGTTCTCTGCACTTTCTATCTTCACACACACACTGAACCCGCGTGCCTACGTCACGCTCTCTCTCTCGCGGTGCGTTCACTGACACTCTGTAATATACATGCACGAACACTGCTGTATACATTACAGTATTGTGACATCATTTTTGAACTTTGCATATAGTGACACCACATATATATCTTGTATCATTCAACTATGTTCGTTTTTAGCAAACAAAATGATAAATTAATGAAAATTACTTTCAAAGTGAGTTTAAAATTAAAAACCGTGTATCTTCACGGGACATCCGACTACACGCGAATGCAACATTGTTCTTTATTCTTTGTCTCTGTTCTTTATTCTTTGTCTAGACAAGACAACGCTAATGTGAGGGGTAAATATGGAAAAAAATATAATAAAGATTGGGAGAAAGAGCGTGCTCTTCAAGACTGGATCCGACCACAGATGGGAGAAAAATGCAAAATGTATTTTTATTTTTTAGACTGAATACGTTCTTTTATGTATAATTTTGCTAGATATATGTAATGCCATAATAAATATGTTTATACTGTTTAAAACTGCCTTTTTTTACACAATGGGATGGGTTGCCAGCTGGGCTTTTTTTGGGCTTTTTTTGAAAGAGCGAGCCGCTTGTTTGTGCTTGTTTTGAAGGAGCTGATCGCTTCTTTCGGTCTGGAGATCTGGCAACCCTGGAGAAGTCCCAGACCCTAGTACGAAGCAAAGTGAAGGACAAGGGTCTGGTTTTAACCAGGCTAAGTCTGGTCCTCTGGACATTCAAAAAACAAAACAAAGCAAAAAAAAAAGTTGTTGTTTTGTTTTGTTTGGTTTGGTATTGTTTTGTTTTTTGAATGTCCAGAGGACCAGACTTAGCCTTTTTAGAAGTTCTCAGCTTCTTTTTCAGAGAAAAACTTTTTACACAAAGGCACTGGTTTCAACCATGAATTTTTGGAGTTTCCCCAAGGTCTGCCTGTTAGCTTAGCTTGTAGCTTAGCTTCTCAGCTTATCTGCTTTTAGAGATCCTGTAACCTATCATGAGACAGACGCTGATGTTTTGGAGACGACACCCTTTACTCGTCATCATTCAGGTCTTTTATAACAACACAGTTCCACCTTTTTTTTTTCTTTTACCCTTTATTCATACAGGTGGTAGTCTCATTGAGCCACGAGAACTCAAGAGAGACCTGTTTAGGGAACAGATGGTGGGGGGTTAAAGGTCCACTGACATCATCTTACAAATTTGCATGAAATGATAGAAGATATATATATTTTATCATTCAACTATGTTCATTTTTGCAAACAAAATTATAAATTAATGAAAATTCCTTTCAAACTGAATTTAAAATTAAAAACTGCTTTTCTCTCTGAAAAATCTGACTACAAATGAATGCAACATTTGTGACGTAGGAAGCAGGACCTTCAGTCTGCGTCCTCCATTAACGCATAACGCATTCTCTGCCAGATCACCTTTTTTTTTTGTATAACTTGAAAAATGCTGGTTCGGTGTGTCGCATTTGGGTGTTCTAATATCATCAGTGAACAAGTGAGCCTTTTCACTTTCCCAAAAGATGTAAGACCTTCGTCAAAAATGGAATAAATAAAGCTGCCCCCCCTCGGACTGAGCTCCCTGCCTCCTTAACAGGTAAGAGTCGAATACATACGGGTGCAGACCTAAATTAGAACATGCCGTTTCTGTTCATCTAACTTCCTGCTTCCAAAACTAAAGACAAATAGCTCAAATCTTAACTTAGATTGATAATTTTGTTGTTTTATTTCAATTTTCGCCATGAATATTTATATGGGGCGTTCTAACGACGTTCTTTCTCCTATGTCACAAATTCGCTTGTAGTCGGGTTTTTCAGAGAGAAAAGCGGTTTTTAATTTTAAATTCAGTTTGAAAGGCATTTTCATTAATTTATCATTTTGTTTGCAAAAACGAACATAGTTGAATGATACAATATATATATATCTTCTATAATTTCATGCAAATTTGTAAGATGATGTCAGTGGACCTTTAAAGGGGACCACACATGCAAAATTCACTTTTTAATGTTTTTTTTACTCAACTTTGGGTATGTACTGTACTTCATAAAAAAACAGTCCTAAGGCCAAAGAAATGCACCCAGTGGTTTATTTACTCTAAGTAGATTTAGGCCCTGTTTACACGGCGCGTATTTTGAGTGGAACCGCTACTTTCTCTTTGCGTCTTTGCTTATCGCCTACACGACGCTGCTGGCCCCCCTCTTTGCATCCGATACTTTTCTGATCCAGCTCTCAGGGTGGAACTTTTTCGCAGACCCCCCGTTGATAATGTAAACATCTCCCGCGGAGCTTTTGTTTGAACACATGCACGCAGCACGCACGCGCAGACAGCCGGCATTTTAACAATGGCGGTGGACTGGACAGTGGACACACGCACCACTTTCTGAACTATAGCTGATGGAATATATTTTGATTCTCATATTTAATTATTCTACACCTTACCTGCATCTGTGTCAGAGTATATGCAGGGTCTTGAAAGTTATTAAAAGTTGATCAATCAATTTAGGTAAAATTAAGGGTCTTGAAAAGTATTAAAAAGTCTTGAAAGCGATATGATGAGGTATTATTTTTTTTGCTGTTATTCTAGCTTTAAATAATTTGACAGCAAAAAGTATGTAAGACTAATTTGTTTTCCTCAACGCAGATGATTCGGAAACCGCTTCGCACAAATTTAGAGTGTCAGGTTGCAACAGCCTTTACGGCTAGGCCTATCTTGTGCGCATGCACGGCTGCTTTATCTCCAAGTTGAGCTTGTGTGTTTGAGTAAGTTGCCGCCAGACCGTGAGAGAACAAAGTCAAAGTCAACTTTATTGTCAGAACTGCAATATGTACAGGACATACACAGGATTGAAATTGCGTTTCTCTCAGTCCCTCGGTGCAACAGTAACCATTTAAACACTAAAACACTGAAACATTTAATAAACATAAGCATAAAATAGTAAAAGTGTAACACTGTCCTGAGTTTTTGCATAGTAGTATAAAAGTATGAAAATTTACACCAACACTAAAACACTAAACATTTAATGAACATAAGCATAAAATGAAATAATAAAAGTGTAATACTGTCCTGAGTTTTTGCATAGTAGTATAAAAAGTATATCTATAAAATAAACTGAAGGTTCTAGCATTGACATTTGCAAAGAGTGGCAAAGCAGCATATGAGTTAATGTACACAGTATATGTATGAGGTAGTTGATGTTGGTATAGAGGCAAAGTGGCTGGAGATGCCTGATTTTCAAGAATGGCTGAGGCCTGTCGCCGAGAATAACCGTGTTTATTTCTTATTCGCCATTGTTCAACCAAGTTACTTTAAAATAGCTACGAGTCTTGTTGTAACCTAAGCTATATTTTCTTAAACCTAGTCGTGGTTCAGTTTCTTCTTTTGAACTTTTTTCTTTCCACTGTATCTCAGTTCTGTTGTAGGTTTGAGATTCACAGATTTACAGTAATTGAAAACAACAGCAGTTTTGTAAATCAAAGATTTGTTGCTTAATAAAACAAAGTGACGATAAGGTCTTGAATTTATTTTGGAAGGTCTTTAAAAAGTCTTGAAAAGGTATTGAAATTAACTTCATTATTCCTGCATATACCCTGGTGATGGAAGAGAGCCAGCTGCCTGGATCCAGTTGTCGCTGTTAACGAGGCATTCGGACATTTCACGTGTCACGCTGCACTATAACATACTAAATATGCTATATATTAACAGTTTAACAATAATAAACAGTATTTATGTTAGCGTGGGAGATATTTAAATTTATCTGAGCTAAATGAAGCTATCTGGACTCATTACGTCATGCCTAACATGCTGCTGAAAATGAAGACACCAGGTTGATTTTTAATTTATTTATTTATTCAACACCACAAACTGTATGTCACAAACACTGAGAATTAAATTGAACACTTTTAAAAACACGTTAACCGAACTTTAATGAACTGGACTCTGTTGTTTTCATCCTGGTGGAAACTGGACCCAGATCCGAACCGGTTCGCTTCGTGGAACGACAGCTTCGACCTCGCAGGAAAAAAATAAAAATAAAACCTCAGTTGGTTGTTCTGTGATCGAACTAAACACAAGGAAACATTATTAAGAACATTGTTTACCTTGTAGCGCTGCTGGAAATCAGCTGATTCTCACGGACTAAAGTCAGACATGTTGACGCGGTTCCGGTCCAGTCAGCAACTGGTGTGCAGCTTGTTAGATGAAGCGGTCCCACTTGGTGTCAAATCTGTTGACTCTTATCCAAATTCCAGCTTTAACTTGTTGTTAACTTGTTGACAACAACTTGTAGTTAGCTGAACTTTTAGCCAGAGAGGAAAACAGGCTGCCTCGTCTGCTCTGTTTACCTCAGGCAGCACGCATGCGCAGTAGTGAAGGTTCCAAAAATCACAGCGCCATCTAATGGCCCAGCATGGTAACTACAGTGAAGTCATGAGGACTGGGGGTGGGGGGGGGAGAGTCGTATCCACAGAATTCGCCCGTGTCAACGCAAAACTTTTGACCTAATTAACACACCCAAAAGTTCCGTTTCCCCTCACAGTGTCCGTGTAAACAGGGCCTTATTTGTCTGTGATAGAAACGGTTCGTTTCTCACTTCCTGCGGTTTGTGACGTCACAAACCGCAGCCACAGCCCACCCCAACCTGAATCCAGCCCCTCACCTAGCAACCCCTGGTTAGGCTCAACCCACTTCTGTATAAAACACATGACTGTTGTTTTTCATGATTTCATCTCATCTTTTGTTTATATGTTCTTAATTTCATGTGTACAGCACTTTGTTGCAGCTGTGGTTTTTAAATGGCTTTATAAATAAAGTATAATTGTTATTTTTATGTTTTAGTTCAATTTTTAGTGTATTTGCGATCGCTCCCAACGCGCAGCTGGCAGAAATAAAACGAGCACGCCGGCGGCAACGGGACCCTCTTCTGGCGGATGGAGCGGAGCTTCAACTGTACAGCCTCGCTGCAACCTCGCAGCAGCCTCGCAGCAGCGAGGACCTTCTCCATACGGATTAATTTACGGGAGACACTTGGTGAACTTTGTGTGTGTCTTGACTGGAACAGCGATAACTCCCAAAATCGCCGCGTGCAACGAGCGGAGCTGGCGAACACCGGAAGAGGAACAAGCTAACATTAGCATCGGATTCGGGTGGTCTAATGCTAAAAGGAGCAGCAAATTGCGGCGCGCTCAGACGGGTTTCGGTAAGTTATCTTAAGCTAGCACTCAGTGGTGGGCCTCCGACCGCTAGGGAGCGCTAATGCGCTAATCCGCTTACAGCGGACCTAACGTTTTTGTCAGCGTAACAGCGTTTTGACTAACTTTTATAATTCATAAGCGGATTTGCGCTATTTTTATTTAAAATGCAGTACCGATAATAACTAATTATCTATCAGTAAAAACGAAAAAACGTATTTACAGGCCCGTACGACTGCTAACAGACCATATCCTGTCAGCGCCGGATGTGGTCCGTGACAAAAAAGCGTCCCCTCAGTCTCTTTGCTAGAGCGAGCGCTCTCAGTTAGCAGCCAGTGTGTTACTCTGCAGCCTTATTGCTTGTTTTCGAAGAGTCAGACGAAGAGTTTTTAACATGGAGGGTGAACTTATGGATGTTTCTCAGCGGCCTACGCGACGCGTCTGGATTTTAAAAAGTATTTTGCCATTTGCCCTCTTCAAAATGGCGGCCGCGACGGCCACAGAAGATAAGGACTTTCCATGAAAACACGGTAAAAACAATTATTTCTTTGCTGAGAAAAATATATTTCTTAGCTGACTTTATAGCACAAGGTTTTTCTGAGCTTAGCCGGTTCAAATGGTCAAATCTGGTGGATTAAAAAAAGTATTTCGCCATTTGCCGGCCGCCATTTTGAAGAGGGCATATGGCGAAATATTTTTTTAATCCAGCAGATTTGACCATTTGAACTGGTTAAAACTTCAGTATGTAGCTTTTTTTATGAACATATTTCTTCACTCTGTCACTACCTCCTGACAGACTGATGTTAGCCAGGTAATCTCAGAAAAAAATTTAAAAAAAATATTGTCCCCTTGCTTCTCCAGGTGGTAA
>JBBPBX010096529.1:0-13014 GCA_038048925.1 Garcialebias charrua
CACCCAAATGTGACAAAACGTACCGGCATTTTTCAAGTTATACAAAAAAAAATAGGCGATCTGGCAGAAAATGAATTAACTGACATTCCTGCACCTACATTGCATGTGTAAGTACCCGGATGTCCCGTGAAGAAACGCGGCGCAAATTTTAAACTCACTTTGAAACAAATTTTTATTAATTTATCATTTTGTTTGTAACAACGAACATAGTTGAATGATACAACATATATATGTTGTGCCACTTTAGGCAAAGTTCAAAAATCATGTCACACACACTTAAAACATTTCCAAATTTCTCTGATGCTTATATTTGAACACATGTACAGCAAACGTTGTAAGTTGGCTTTTTATTACAAACATGTTATAGAATTTATGAAACCGTATCAAAGCAAAGCATGTTCAAGCATTAAATAGTAAGCACAGAATTATTACAGAATAATTTGCTGGATAAGTGCATGTAATTGTTGTTGATTGTTACGGAAGTGTTTAACTGTAATTTAATGTATCGATGACTCGTGCCTAATGATCTGTCATGCATCATTGGGCACTTTTAAGTGGGTATACTGGAATTCTTAAGCTAAACTAGTGGGTATAAGACCGTGTGTCTCGTAGACTTCACTGGCTTGTGGGGTCTGATGTGCTTCTCTGTGCCGCAGCCTGTTCAGTCAGTCGGGGCAGAGCGCAGGTCTGCCGTTCCCCCAGCAGGGGGCGTACAACAACATGAGCATCACCGTCTCCATGGCCGGGGGCTCGGACGGCGTCGGCTCACTACCTCCCATGGGACAGGCGGTCGGCATGAGCAACAGTAACCTCGGCAACGCCGGCTCCGTGTGCGGCGAGCAGCAGGTCAGCGGGGGCCACACGCACCCGGAGTGTTTTCGTGGTTTCTTGTTGCCGTCCCATCTGCTCCGTCTTGTTTGTTGATCGTCGTTTCTGCTCGTGGCTCCGCAGGTGCAGCAGGTTCAGGTGTTCGCGGACGTCCAGTGCACGGTGAACCTCGTTGGCAGCGACTCCTACCTGAGCCAGGCGGCCCCGCAGAAGGGCCCCGGAGCGCAGGGCTCCCAGCAGAAGAGCCTCCTCCAGCAGCTCCTCACTGAGTGACCACCCCCGCCCTCAGCCCGTCGGCTCTCCCGCCCCCGCTCTCTTCAACGCTTCCTCCTCGGAGGTCGGCGCACCAAGACCCATCGCTGTCTCACCTTTTGGACGGACGGATGTTTGGACGGCCACGCAAGTAAAGTCACGGAGAAGGTGTGGCCGTCGGTGGAGTTCAGCAGCCCTAACCACTTCTTCGCTGGTGGGGAGGGGGATTTGGGCTCCGGTAGTTTTTACCGCCCGGTACTTACAGAAAGTCAGAAGGAGCAGCAGCGTGTCGAAACCTGCCTGTCTAATCTGTCTGACAACCTGTCTGTCTGCCTCAGCCTATTAAAGGCAGTGTTGTCTTGCTGCTCATTTCTCGGTGACCTACTTCCTGCTTCCTGACCCAAGAAAACCGCGACGTCATTGTAGATTTGCCAAGTTTGTCGTCACGTTGAATCAGGGCCGACCTCGATATTTTTATTTTTGTTTTTTCTCCTTCGACGAGACGTGTTTTTGTTTTTGTTTTTTCGTCACGCTGTTGCAGCAGCAGTACCTTTGGGCTCGTGGGAGTATCCCGCACCGCAGCACCTCCGGCTTTTTGTGTTTGTTTGTTCTCTACCGGTCTCTCAGCGATGTGGGAATGTTTCTGCGGCATTGTGGGATAGAAGCTCAGTATCAGCTGGTTCTGTGACTGTTTCTCTCTATCAGCTACAGCGCCTGGTGGAAGTGTGAGTTTTTTTCCTCAAGCTCTGCTTCTTCTTCTTCTTCTTCTTCTTCATCGTCTATGTGTTTTTCTATTGGGTTTTTATTTTTTTACGTTACGGTCAGATTGTTTAAAATCTTCTGCTCTCTTCATCATCATCATCATCACGACCTTCAGAACAAGCTTCGACAAAACGAGGATGGATGGATGGATGGATGGATGGATGGATGGGAGACAGAGAGGATGCTGCTCATTTTGGAACTTGGATGTTTTTCTCCTTCTGGGAGGAGTTTTTTTTTTTTTTGGGTCAAAGTATAAAAGAGACTGTTATGAATATTTAACTGATAGTCCGTCACATTTTACCCTCACCTCAGCAGCTGTGAATACGGAGCCCCGACGGGCTCTTTCTCTCTTCGTCTCTGTGTGTCTTCACGCTTTCTCTCAGCCTATCAGTGTTGTTTGCCACGTGCACAATGCAGGCAGGTAGTATTGTACAGTACAGAAGGACAAAGACTTGGGAATGAGCTAACTCTTCTCTTGTAACTGCTTCCTTGTTCTTTCTTTTTTTTAAGTGTAATGAATTGAAAGGCAAATGTGTATAATGTGATTGGATCCGGTTTTACTCGATCTCTCTTTTTAAAACCAGTTTTAATAATGTCCACTCACGGGATTTGAGATTACGTTTGGCATATTGTAACACGGCTACATGTTGCAGTGGAGGAGGATGTTATTCCAGCTTCTAAAATGTGAAATTTTAAGCAGTTTGATTTGAAAAAAATAAAAATAAAAATTAGTTAGATGTTGCTCCCTTTTGGCGTCCCGGCCAGCTCAGTTTTGATTGTTTTTTGTTTTTTTTCTCGTAACCAGGGAGCCAGTTAGCCTTTACTATTATTATTGCTTTAATGTTTTTTATTTTTCATCTGCTGTTTGAACAAAGGTTTTCGAACGGTAAATGTGTTTTGTATAAAAGTTATGATAGCTCACGTCACGGTGTTTGCTGCGACTCGACAGCTCGCAGTGGACGACGCTCTCTGGGTTGTTGTTCCTGCATTGCGTCATTTAAGTAGAGGCTTTAGTGTTAGAACTTCCTAACAGAGATGTGATTGATAATTAATTTGAAGCTGTCTCAAATTTGAATCAAAACAGGAAGGGTTGCAAAACAAAATACAACTTTTTTTTTTTGTCTTTAAATTGGCGTTCCCATTGGCAATGACATGTTTAGGATTCAGCCCCCCCTCTCCCTCCACCTCTGCTTCCCCCACCGGCTGCTCTCATGTACGGTTTTCTGATTACTACTGTTGATCAGTCATACACTGTCTCTCAGAGCGATAAAATACATTTCTTGTTTTAAGTCACGTTTTCATGCACAGAAATGTCCTTTGAAATACTCTTTGAGTTCAAATAATTGCAAAAGTAGTCAGGATTTGAAACGTGTTAAGTCAATCTGCAAATTAGCTTAACATCTGTTTTTTGCTGCAGTTTAAAAGTCTGAAATTTGCCTTTGTCTGTTTCTAAAACTTGTCCCACCTCTGATTCTTCCAAAAAAGTCCAAAATACGCCTGTCAGACTGCCTTCAGGCCCAGGCCTCCATTGGAAGAGATCTGTGACCTCAATGGGATTATCCCAGTTGGAAAATTATAAATTTAGTCAGGTCACTCTTGTAAATGAGTCCACGAGGCTCAATGAGATTTACCTGACTAAATAAAGGTTGAATGAAAGAATAAATGTGCCTCGCCTGCGCAAAACAATAAACTCAGTTGAATTTGTTTATTTCTGCGTGGATACGTTTTTTTTTCACACGGTCAGATTGGGGATGCACGGTATTATCGGCATGATATCGGTATCGGCCGATATTAGCGATAAAGTGAAATATCAGACATTCCATCAAAGTAACTCACTGATATAAAAAGTGATGTTTATATTATAACGTCGTGTGCACCGTTGAGTTTAGATTTGTGAAAATCTGCACTGGTCAGGTGTTGTCATTGTGGTAGCAAGAGTAAATGTCATGAATAAATTTGACATTAAACTTAATCCAAATTGAAGTGTTACATAATTTTCAGCCCCTTTTTGCCATCTGCATTTGGTAGCAGGTCAAATTGACAAAGACCATGCAGAATAATGTATTTTAATTCCACAGCAGAGAAAGCTATGTACCGTATTTTCCGGTGTATATGTCGCACCTTTTTATGCTTTTTTCAAGGCCTGCGACCTATACACCGGTGCAACCTATATATGGCTTGTTATCACTTTCGGCGAAACAAATTTTTAAATCCAGCTCATTTCACAATTACGTTCATTTATTAAGGAAAAGTTCAGCTCAGACACATATTTGCTATAATTTTTATCAAACAAATAATTGTTTTTAAGTGTTAATCTTCTTAAAAGCCTTGCTGTGCGCTCCTGTGGCAGACATTTGCAGCAGAGCTAAACGTAGGCGTGACCTATACACCGGTGCGACCTATACACCAGAAAATACTGTAGTAATAATAATACCGGTAATAATAATGAATTCAATTTATAACACACTTTTCATTAGTGAAAATCTCAAAGTGCTAGTAGTCTCTCTAAGCAGGTCTAGGTGGTGGAATATTGGTATTGGTATTGATTATCGGCCAACATATAGGATACTGGCCAAAAATCTAATATCGTGCATCCCTAGTTCCGATAGAAAAGCGTTTCATCGCCTCGTAAAAGACAAAACTGCCCAACTGATCGCTCAAGTTAGGCTAATGAGTCCCATGCAAAATTTGCAAAATATGGCTTTTCTGTGTTGTCTTTTTTTTTTTTTTAAATAGACACATTCATTATGCAACAAGCTAAAGTAGGCTAAATGTTTAGGTCAACATTCCACCTTCCAGCTCTTCAAACACTTTGGAGACTCCCTCATTAATGCCATTTGCCAACTAATCACAAAGAGTCGCAGCCCAGTGAGATGCCACGCTCAGAAGCCAAAAGTGTTGAATTATAGGCTCAAAAAAAGCATATTTTTAAAGTAAACTAAAACTTATCACGGGCTTAGATTTAAATGGAGACAAAAGCTGAGTTTGCGATGTTCAATTTTTTATTATTTTTGTTGTCGAGCTAAAATGTTTTCCGTGTGCATCAAAGTAAATGATCTGGCTTTCCTTTTGTCTTTAAATCTACACGCACAGCATCGACCCTGCCCTCCTACTCCCTGTCAGTTCTCTGCATAGATTAGGCATTCCCACAGAAGCCGTTCCCTCTGCAGCCATGCTAAGTGAAGAAATTTAGCAGCAAACGTCTGCTTACCCTGCAACGACAGCAGCAACAAAACATGCCAAAAAACATCCGATGCAAATGTAAAATGTTTTTATGCAAACAGCCGTTTAGTGGAAACAACAGTCCCTCCTTCATCACTACAGGTACCAGGTTCTTTTATACTGTTCGTTGGACGTTGACATGATGTAAATAACAGAAATGTGAATGTGTTTTTGTTCAGAATCGACAAAAAAAAAACTAGTGCTCCGAGTTTGTGGTTTTTAAAAAAAGAGGGGAAAAACGTTGCCTCCTTCATGCTTTTATTTTGATTTTTCTACCTTTATTTTTCTGATGATGTATGTACAGTATAAGACTATCGATGAGTGCGTCTATAGTGTGAAAGTGATTAATACTGTATATCTGGTGTTCTCTAAGATGGGAAAAGACGAAGATGTCCTGATTGATTCTTCTCCTCTTTGACCCTTTAGACCCTGCACAGTACCTGTGGGCGTTTTTATTTTTATTTTTTTCAGATAATTATGCCAGAGAATGGTTTAGCGACTGCTGAATGTGATTTTTACTGAAAGAGAAGCAGTGTGGACTGGCTTTTTTGTACGGGTTAATTTAAAAAAAAAAAAGAAAAAGGCCATATTTAATTTTTTTTTCTGTTAAAAGTTTAAGCAGATCTGGGAGAGTGGAGCCTTGGTTTTAAGGAGAAGCATTGCCGGGTTGTTGCGTAAACGAGCGTTTTATCTTTCTGACTGATGCAGCCTTTCTTTGCATTCGTCAGTAGTAAATGACCAAAGCTTCGACACGTTTGATGGATTTCATATGCAAACCTCTTCATCACTGGACATTACATAATGTAGCGGTTCGTTCTGGGTTGTTTTTTTCTAATTCCGCTTCTCAGCGTCGTTCTTTTTTGTCTTAAAACTGTCTCAGAGTGGCCTATCGGCATCGATTCCCGTGATGTCCCAAAGTTTGGTCAGTTGAGACCTTGCCAATGAGGTCTTTGTTGTTGGTTGTTTTTTTAATATATATATTTTTTGAGCCTGAAGTGCTGTCACGTGTTTACAGGAAAAAGAGAAACATTGCAACCATTAGCTATGCACCTTAAACAAGCGTTTCCTCGTGTTTTTTGTAGAAGCAACACTGGAGCAACACTAAGCCATTCACACGATGACTTTTACTTTACTACAACAACAAAAAATAGATTCCTGTCCATGTCTGGTGGCCGCTCAGCTGTCCGTATCATCCTTAGGGGAGTTTTCCATTTCTTTTTCCATTAACTGAATACTTTATACCAAACTTGCCGTGCCTCGTGTATATATTTTCTGAATAAAAGATTGCTCCTTTCCTGTTTAACATGTAACCTTGTTAACCAGGGTTTTTCAAAAAAAATAAAAAATAAACGAATAAAAACATTTTTCACCTTTTTAAAATATTGTAAAAAATAAAATAAAAATTAACCTTTTTTTACACTCGTAGAATCAGATTATCCCAGGAATTTGCAAATACAATCTAATTTTGCACTTTACATCGAATCCGCTCTGAGTGAAAAGGCCATCAGAATTCGTCAGCATTTGGAGAAGTGTCCTCTAAAAGAAAATGCCACAGGTTTTCATTTTGAGCAAATGCTCAGGTTCTTTGTGGAGAACTTGGCTGTACCCATCATGCAAAACCAACAAGACCCAATCTACAGAAATGGATTTGTTTAACTTGACTGCCACAGTGAATGAATACAGATTACTGTAGCGGTCTCATTTTTTATTTCCGACTACAACGGGTAGAGAAAATAATCAAGAGTCATTGGAGCAAAGTTACCAGTAAATGCAGAATTGAACTGGGAATTATTAGTTTGATTCAATCGTACATCAGAGTGGGAAATGATGGTGTGGGGTCCGAGATGGTGTAGAGGCAGGGCAGCAGACTCAGGACCCAAAAGTCCCAGGTTCGATCCCCAGTCGTTGCACATCTCGTGGTGTCTTTGAGCAGCACACCTTATCCCCAAAATGCTCCACACTGCGCCACCTGGTGGCGGATGGGTTAAATGCAGAGATCCAATTCCACCTGGGAATATACAATGATGACAATATGTAACATTATCATATATATATATATATATATATATATATATATATATATTAGATACTTTACGCATAAAATGGCCTGGACCTTAAAAACTAATAGCGCTTTGCATTGTAAGGCCTGGCTCGGCCTGGCCTGGGTTCCAGCTCAGGTTCTGAGTCTTTGCATTGGGCCCACTTCCAGGTTGATTTTTGGAACCCATTGGGGCTGACTGGTGCTGAAGATTTGATGTCGGCAGACTGCAGGCCATTGATTGGTTCCCTGTCCCGGTTGACTGTAAACACGCTAGCATTGTCGGCTAACACGTCGTTTTGCACTCCCACCTTTGGCGTGGTACTGCTGTGTGGCCTCCTACTGTCGTATCTTGCTGCTGTGTTTCTTCTAGAAGCTGCGGCCTTCTGCGGCTCTTCTTCACCTTGTTTTTGACGAGAGGGAGAATTAGCATGAGCTCCATGATTTCCGTTGTTGGGTATTGTGAAAAATGACATCATGTTGCAATGACGATCCTGCCCACATGCAAAAACAAAGGCTGTGCAGAGGCCCGAGCCAGGCTAACCCGCGTGGACCTTGCAATGCTAAAATTGCCATCAATGTTTTGCCCGGCACTACAGGGTGAAACGGTTTTCATTTAAACGAGTTTGTGGTAATGATCACAGATCCAAAAGCTGAGTTCAGGGACAAGATTCTCACAATGGATGCCTTGAGTGGTACTTTACCTGCTTTTTTCAGTGTTTCCTGAAGTGAGAGAATTGTCAAACAAGCCCTGGTTTTCAACCAGGCACAAAGTCTTCCCAATAAAAGTTGCAAATTCACTTCGCTTGTTTTCACTTAGGCAAACAATTTTTACGCTGCTTGCTCGATGGTTGTTTGGTTAACATTGGCAGCAAACAGCTGTTGTTGTTTTTTGGTTTAGTTTTTTTTACTTCTCTGGTTGGAAATTTGTGCACAACTTGCACATAGCGTAGCTCCTTTCAACATCATGTCTCCCATTATAGAAAACGAAATTCGTCCAAACTGAATTTTAATGCATTCAAGAAATGGTCCTCACCAACCTGTAGCTAAACATCAATGACTCTTGAATATCTTCACTACTAGATGTGAAATAAGAAAAAAAGAAAAGTACTGGCATTTGCTGCATCCTTGCAGCGGGTTAGGATTTTGTCAGTGCATAGAATGGGCGTTATCAACTGTTATCATCCCCATTCGTAGCGGAGAATAGGTAACCTACTACCGGTACTAGCATGTTTAACATAACGTTATCAGCGTTATAATCGCTGTGAGTAGGCAGCGTGTTTCCGTCAACCCGGAAGTGTAGCGTTTTTGGGTTTTTTCAGCTTATGTGAAAGTTTTCCTCAACCTAACCTTAAACCTGACCCAGAGGACCAACCCTAAACCTAACCCAGTTACCCTTGTGCCTAAACCAAGACACTTTACTCGAAAGTTTAACACTTTGCTAAAGACGGAGCCTGCTGTCATCGCTTGTAACGGTGACAACGTACCTTTAAACCTACTAGTAGGTACAGTAGGGGCATGCTGAGCGATAGGAATGGGGGTGATAATAAATGATAGGGGCCATTTAATGGACTGATAACATCCGAAGCGGGTGATCCTTGGTTGTCTAGTTTGGGCCTCGTTGGCATGTAAGGATCTGTGTTTTGTTGCTAACATCTTCTTTGGAACAGTTCTTGTTGGCCATTTGATCCACGATATAAGTACTATGCTAATCCTCTTCAGGTGACATCCTCTCCCAACTCTGCGCTGTCGTCTGCTTCCAGGCCTGCGGTTAAAAGCCGCCTCCAGCTCGATCTCTCCGAACATTCCTGCTTTAAAAAAAAAAAAAGTTTTTCGGCTCTGTAGCAGCCTGGTGTTAGCTTCCCTCTCCTGCAGCTGAACTCTTGCTTTGTGTTGGTCTGGTTGTGTTAGACTTTACCTCTTTCAGAACAGTTGTGCACTGATGTAATTGACAACACACAATGTGTTTTGCTCATCTCATGTTTGTGCTGCCTGACGTAGACTGTTTAGGATCAGGCTAATGCCTGGATTAGTTGTGTTCAATGTCCAGGAGTGTTTTGTTTTTTGTCGTCGTTTTAATTCTCACAAAGTATTCCACAAAACAAGTTAGGAGCTTGGGTATTTTTTGCACCACTGAGACTCTCCATAGTCTTTTACCTCCGACTCATTCCTAATGCAGGTCTTCAGAACTAAACTCACCACAGCGTCAGTCGTCAAGTATTATAAGTGCTGCCTTATCGGGACTGAGGTTGAAAATGGGCGTAGATGTTAAACAAAGGCTCAGTATTTACTCACCACTTTTATTCTTTATGTTTTCTGGGCGGTAATGCATTTTCTGGAAATTTTTTAGAGAAGAGACCAAGGTTCCACTTTCTCCCTTGTAAAATTTAATATAAATAGATATATAAATAGATATAAATAGATATTATACATTTTACTCATTTTGTCCAGTTTTGTATATTACACTCATGTAAAGTTTGTTTTTAAAGAGGCATCGGAGCAGCTATCACAAGACGATATGAGTGACAATGTTCATCTGGGAGAATTTTGTGCATGTTATATTTTTTCTTTCTTTACCTTTTCTTTCTCTGACTGTTTTAATACCCACTAGACGCCCCCCCTCCCCTCTTGTTCAGGTGTGTTATGTGAATTTAAAGAAATCTACCTTTGTTTTCTTTGGAATGTAGACAATCAGTCTCAGGCCGGGTCCAGTCCCTGCAGGGAGTGAGAGCCCTGTAGACTAACAGACGAAACGTTTATTTTCATCTACTGGAAGTCTAAACTCGGAGGTTTGTTCATTCATATGTTTGTGGCTGTTCAAGTTTACACACATACACACACACTTCTGTACTACACTCAAAACACACCTCGTGCATTGATCCCTCTGCTTCTTCTTCTTTTTTTTTTCAAGGTGAGGATGTAAACCTTGTGGAAATGATGCTTTGACTAACAAATCTGTAACATCTATGAATGTGGGAATGCAACACATTGCAATAAAAGCACCATCTGAAATGCAGAATACCTCTGTGTGTTTTTAAATATTACGGTAATGTTTCTCTTTTCATTATGTAATATGCTGATGATGGTCTCATGTTCATTTGTATTTAAAGTACCATCAAGAAGCAACTTGGCATATCACACACTTGATTATGTTTTAGTCCAGGAAAGCAAACCATATCTTATGCAAAACTGTAAATTACATCTAAGTTTAGACCTTTTTTTTTTTTTTTTTACAGTATGATTTTAGAATAAATAATGCCTATAGCACCAGAATATATCCTGAACCACTGGATGAATCTTAATTAGACTTTCAGAGATTAATTCATAGAATCTCCTCTGGTTTTAGAGTCAACCTAATTCAATGAGGCCACAACGTCCAAACACAAAAACTGATATTTAGTCACCAAAGTCCATACTCAATAATCCAGGTACAAATCCGACAATGTTTAGTCAGGTCATTTGGATGGTTTCTTCTGCTGAGATGTTTCATCCTTCATCCACAGGACTTCAGTCCAAGGAGCAACAAACAAACTGGAGTCAAACAAAACCACACTCCCAGTGGGGGAAAAAATTGTGATGATTAGATAGTTTCTGGTGCTCTCCCCCCATCAACTCTGAGGCAGTCATGTCATGGCAGCACAACCGATCAGTGGTTAGCACTGTTGCCTCACAGCAAGAAGGTATGGGTTCAATCCCCGGTTGGACCTGGAGTCTGCATGTTCTTGTGCTTCCGTGGGTTTTCTCTGGTACTCCAGTTTCCTCCCAATGACCAACAACATGCATATTTGTCTGCCCAGGCCTCCCTTGCAAAAGAGATCTGTGATCTCAATGGGATTTGCTTGGTTAAATAAAGGTTAATAATGTCAAAATGGTTCAAAACATCAAAGTTCATGAGAATCTTCACCAGCATATCAAAGTTCATGCTCAATAATCCAGATACAAATACAACAATGTTCAGCCAGGTCATCTGGACGGTTTCTTTCTTTTGCTGAGACATTTTGTCTTTTATCCAAAGGACTTATTCAGTCTGAGGAGCCACAAACAAACTGTGGAGTCCACAAATACCTTTAGATTTCAGTATTTAGTCAGTTTTACAGATACTGAACTGAAAACTTGGTGTGGTACTAGCTGAGATTAATTCACAACACATACTCTGAGTGTGACCATTAACGTTTGGAACAACGGCTAACAAGGTAAAATAATAAATCAGACATCAGGTCTGCCACTGAAAACATGGGATACATGCAGTGGTGGAGAAAGTACTCAAACACTATACAGTACTTAAGTAAATGTACAAATAAAGAGTAAAAAATGTACTCTAAGTAGAAGTACCATATTAATGTTTTACTTAAGTAAAAGTAAGTAAGTATTTGCTTTTAAAAATACTTAAAGGAAAAGTACTTGCTGAATGTATTACCTAATGCAATAATGGTCTACTAATATTAAATGTGCATATACTGTATATATTTTCTGTAATACATTAATAGTGTTGAGCCATTTTGAAGAACAATGCTGCAGATAATACATGTTTTTATTGTATTTACTCTGTGACACAGTTCACACTTGGACTTGTGATTCTGAGCACCAGAATTTCAGGGATGACATGCAGAGTTAAATGTCATTAAGCAAAATAAGAAAGCGGAATGATTATATCTTTGAAAGTTTTTATTTAACACAAAGAAAAACAATGTCATGCAGTAAACACATTTAAGTAAAAGTTGTCTGACAGAAAAAAGGAGCATAGACCTATAAAGGAACATCTGATCATTTCAACTCCAGTTTGTCATCAACTCTAGTTAAAATACTGTCTAGTCAACCTTGTAGTGACAATATTTTAACCTACTGTATATGGACAATAGCATTAGAGGTGGCCATCATGAATGAGATCTGGGAGAGAGGGGCGGCGGGTGGTGTTAAGATTTGTTTTGCAAAATATTCTTTTTAATATGCTATAGGGTAAAATAAAAATATTTTCTCCATTTTTTTCCAGACTAAAAGCAAATTTAAACGTTTTTACAAAATCGTTCATTGTTTGCTCATAAAAAGGGGGAAAGTTGACCTACTCACTTCACACTCTCTCCTGTAAAAAAGTTTTTTTTTTAAACTGATGTTGCAGGAGGTTAAAATATTACCATTTATCTTACATTTAACAATACCTTCCCAGAGTTAACGTGAGAATATGTGACATTATTATTTCAGACCGAGTTAATGGATTTATTTATTTTTTATTGTTATGAATAAGTTAAACGGATTGTTTTTGAGTGAATGCCAATGTTATTTTTTAAATTTTATGCTAACTAATCTTGCTAATGTTTACCTCTGAATAATATATTTTTAATTTTACATCCTGTTTGTGGTAATTTTAAGTGTTGATCTGTTATCAAACAAAACACCTGCCTGGTGAAGAAAAAATGTTAATGACAACAAATAAATAAATGCCCATATTGAAACAAATAGTAAATGGTCTATTATAGCACTTTCTATCTGAGACAAAGTGCTTTACAACACAAACTGTGCCCTCATTCACCCATTCATGTACAGGTAGTTCTCGACTTACGACAGAGTTCCGTTCCTACGCGGCGGCGTAAAGCGAATTTCGACGTAAGTCGGAACATACGTACTAAAAAAATACATGTACAGTACTGTACAGTTACCAAGCACTTAGCCTATCCTAACAGTTTTTAAAGACGAAGGAGCAAGTTGAATCGCTGTCTCCCTCCTTCCTAGCAGGCTCCATTCACATAAAGGGCTAACTAGCTTGCTGTACGGTGGCCTACCTCCGTCCGTCCATCCATCCAATATTCGTTTACGATGTAAAACTGCCATCAACCTCTGTCCAGAGCGTTTAATCTCCGCCTGTACTTGTCCACTGCTTTGCTGGTTCTGCCGTGAAGCTCCGTCCAGAGCGGGTC
>JBBPBX010096530.1:0-13014 GCA_038048925.1 Garcialebias charrua
TTGTTTGATTTGATTGATTGTAAGAGGGGCAGATAAAATAAGATTTTTTTTCTTCTTACTGCTACCCTTCATTTTATTTATGTGTTGTATAGACATACTTTGTTATATGGTTTTGTGTTGTATTTTTTTTTTTTCAAATTAATACAAATTTGAAATGAAAGAAAAAAAAAAAAACTGATGACTTACAGACTCAAGTTCAATCAACACATACAAATATGACAAATTTCAAACCAATGGATAGCTATAAGTTCTACATCTTAAGACTCAGAAAGCTGAGTTCAAAATTCAAAACTTGTAAGAGCTCTTTGTGTTAAAGAGAAGTAGTAAGTGAAGACAACTAAATGAGGGTGTCACTTTTAACAGTGCTGAGACTGAAGCTGATACTACAAAAATTATTACAGTATTGGTCTCCAGAGAAAGTGTTATCAGGTTATCTTAATATATCTCCACCTCCACACCACTCTGTTGGATATGAAAGGGTTTATTGGAACCAACAGTTACAAATGTAAACCACAAAAATTCAGTTTTTCAGTCATGCAAGATTGTTTAACTTGAACTTTTTTTTTTAAAATAAAGTAAAATTATGAATGAAAAAAATGCAGCTACAGAATTTATGTTAATGCTATGCAGATTTAAAAAAAAATCATCAGGAGTACGTATATTTTATTTTTGTTCTCTAAATGCAAAATGGTTATGCTCATTTAGTGTGTTAGCAAAATATGTGATGAACCAAAATCCAAATTTTAATGAAACTATAAAATAATCATTGGGTGCTCCAGCATCAACGTGTGGCATGGAGGCTGCACAGTTGCAGAGAGGAAAGCTCTACAGAGAGTGGTGAAGGCTGCACAGAAGTCTGTTGGAGTCAGTCTCCCCACCATCACAGACATTTACACCTCCAGATGCAGAAAAAGAGCCACCTGCATCATGAAAGACCTCACTCACCCAGCACACTCACTCTTTGCACCACTCCCCTCAGGACGGAGGTTGAGGAGCATCAAATGTAGAACCACTAGACTGAGGAACAGCTTCTACCCTGAGGCTGTCAGACTCATGAATAAATAAATAATAAGAATAAACACTGCAAAATGTCACATCATGCTGATACTGATCTGTTTCTTGTTGCTGCGTTCATCTGTGACCATCTGCTCATGTTCGTGCTGCTGTTTATAATGATGTTTTTCTACTACATTAGGGCTTAGTGTATTACTAGCTGATGTCTCTCTTAGTTAATCCTAGATGTTATTATTGTTTTTCTCTTGCATTTGTTGTTGGATGTAACTGGGACCCTGTGTACATAATCTCGTTTTCAACACATGTACTACATGCGGTGCAAATGACAATAAATTCTCTCTGACTCTGACTCTGACTCTGATTTATAGAATTAGCTTAACGTAAGTGTCTGCTACAGACAACTGAAGCTGGAAACAAAAAATATGGCTGTAAATATATATATATATTTTTTTTTAGTCATTCAAAGCGTTCAAACTCACATCTGATGAAAGATTGTCCGACTGCATCTTACCAGTAAGACCATCGACTTCATGTTAATGAATTCATTTATCTACAGAGGAAGTGTCATGTAGTCCATCACTTTTCCTTCTGCTTGAAGTCTTGGAACGTGTTCACACATTATGACGCTGACTTTGTGCCCTTTTAGTTAAACTCATCTTTGATAAATATGAACGTTAGTTTTCATTTTAATGACAGTAGTAGAGCCTCTCATAGATCAGACCTCACATTTGATTCTCACTCCACTTTGTTCAGATATTATTTTGGGGTGCACTTGTAAGCAGGAGTGGGAGATATGAATCAGGCAATTGCTGAATATTCACTCAACATTTCTGGAGATGCAGAGAGAAGCTGTCTGCTCTTCCATCTAAAAACACTAAACCACCTTTTGTTTTTGCTGCTCAACAAAACTGAACAGACAAACGCTGTGAAACACAAATGGCAGCAATTTAATTAATTTTTTTTTTTTAAACTAGGGGCTCACTTTAAAAAAGGCATTTGCTATCATGTTTTTTTGGGGGTGGGGGGACAAAAATAGGAAATATTCTTCTGTGGATACAGCTTTGTCTACTGACCTTGACTATTACTGTATAGGTGTATTTTATTTTGTTAATCACTAAGGATACTGTGTGTGAAGGACCAAGCAATTAAGGCATAGAGGACAGGATTTTATGTTTATTTCATCCCACAAAAAGACTCAAAAATGACAAAGTTCAAAATACAGTTGGCTGACAAGAGGTCAACTGAACATTACTCTGCTCGCAATGGGATTTACAAAACATCAACTGAGCAACAAGATGTACACACCTTTAACTAACCAAAACTGACCTCCCCCAAAGGCACAGAAGGGTAACTAATATATCAAAGTTCATGCTCAATAATCCAGGTAAAAAAAAAATCCCACAATGTTCAGTCAGGTAACTGATGAAGTCCTTTGGATGAAGGACGAAACGTCACAACAAACAAAAGAAACCGTCCAGATGACCTGACTTGAACATTGTTGGGTAACTTGTTGACTTGGCACCTGGTTGGTCGTGCTGAGCTCTGGCATTGTGTTTCAAAGTCCTCGGCCTTTGGCCACACCTCTTGCCCAACCAGGAAGCAACCAAATCCCTAAACCAGGCAACTATAACAAAAAAAGGAGAATCGTAACAGGATACATTTTAAAAAACCACACAGTGCTAGTACAGTATGTGAGTAGTTCCCAACACCACTGCTAGGCTCAAGCAAAACCAGTTCAATTACATCACTGCAACAAATGTTCAACTAACTAAATAAATCAATGAGGTTAGTGTGCGGAGTGATTTTACCAATGTGTGGCTGAGGCCACCACACTGTGCAATTCTAAAAATGATTCAAAAAGTCTAGTCTTTTTATGCAGACAGTGTTGAAGACTGCAGTAATGAATCTGTTTGCTGATTCAGAAAGAAAAGAGAATTGCTGAGTAACTGATGGGGCTGTAGCTGTTGGTCCAGGAGAAAAACACAGGTGGAAAACCTCGAGACATGCCATTTGTCTTTAGAAAAATAATTAGGTCAAGAAGGACAGATGCTTTGTCTTTCTGTCCACAAAAAAAACCTAAACCTTTCTTGTCTAAAAAAGCTAAGTCTGGTCCTCTGGGCATTCAAAAAACAAAACAAAACAAAACAAAAACAAAAAAATTGTAGAAACGTTTCGTCTTTCGTCCGAAAGACTTCCTCAGTCTGAGAGGCTGCATTCAGCTCAGTCTGATCCCCAATTTACACTACATGCGGTCCGGCTCCGGTCCGTCCGGTCCGACCTCCGCAGCAAATACGCACCCATTATAATCAATGAGAGCGTTTACACTGGCTCCGCACGGCGGCGGCGAGCGGCGGCGAGCGGACGGCAGTCCGTCAAAATTAGAAACCGATCCTATTTCTGCCGGACGCCGGAGCTGTGCCGGAGTCAACTTTTAAAGATTACGTCGCACCAACAGGAAAAGGAACGAGCACAACATCCGTATTTACAAAATAAAATCACCACGGGCGGACTAATCCTAGCTCTATACGGATTTATTTGTACAAAAATGCTGTCAAACTATCATTTATGACTACGCCTACAAACGCAATACAAGAAATAAATAAATAAAAAAAAGTATTTTATTCTGAAATGTAATACATCACTTCCTGTCGCTCAAACCATGTCCTGTCGCTCATTTACGAAAGAAGATCAAGGCAGCAGTCTCTACTGTAGTTCTCCTTCCACCGAATGAATTGTTTTGTTCTGACTTCCTTATTTATCACGCTTGATCTATCGCGCTTGATTTATCGCTTGATTTATGGCGCGATCTCGCAATTCCCGCACCTGCAGCTCGGAGCAGCGCATCCAGGCGGACCGGAGCGGAGGTAGTGTAAACTGGACTTGAAATGCTCAACTGCGACCTGCGGAGCGGGGCGCAGCCGGAACGCATGTAGTGAAAATTTGGCGTTATAAATAGCACCCTCTCACAGTGGATCAACCAGTTGGCTGATGACAGCCGAAACCAGCTGCTCATAAGACTGAGCTGAACACAGCAGCTCAGACTGAGGAAGTCTTTCGGACAAAAGACGAAACGTTTCTACAGTTTTTTTGTTTTGTTTTGTTTTTTGAATGTCCAGAGGACCAGACTTAGCTTTTTTAGATTTTTCTACCTGAATTATTGAGCATGCATCAGGGTAAACCTTTCTTGTATGTATGGGGGCGACCGTGGCACAGTGGTAATGGCAGTCGACCCCCGATCGGAAGGTTGGAGGTTCGAATCCCGCGTCCGCCCACCATGTGTCGTTGTGTCCCTGGGCAAGACACTTAACCCCGAGTTGCTCCCGGTAGGTCTGGATGGCGCCTTGCAAGGCAGGCTACCACTACCGATGTATGAATGTCTGAATGAATGGGTGGATGTCTGGTATTGTAAAGCGCTTTGGGGCTCCTCACAGGGGGCTGGAAAACGCTATATAAATAAGCTCCATTTACCATTTACCATTCCATTTACTTTTATAAAACAAATACATTTAAAACACTTTGACAGTTTTTATCACCTGGTGCTGAAGGTAAAGCCACAATAATAATGTTTTTGACCGTTACATTGTGTGTGTTTGTTCATACACTCAAAAATATCTCATGAATCCCTGAGCAGATTTTAAGCAAACTTACAGGAAATATTCACTGAGTGGACATTTACAACTGACAAACCTTAGGACTCAACACAAAAACGGCTAAAACACAGCAGATTTTACAGCTTTTCAAGCTAAAGCTTTGTATGGTAGTAGTTGAGCCTCATCCTAGCTAGAACATGCACTAATGTTTTGAAAAATAACGTTTATTTGTATTTTTATTATTATTTAAAAAAAATTAAGTTTACTAAAGCGAGAATCGGTGTGTGTGAAATTGTTCATGGGTACTACATCAGTCCCTCATTACCTTGCGGTTCGACTTTCGCAGACTCACTCTTTTGCAGTTTTTCAAAGTAAGAGTGGGCATGACACACACTTGGCTGATTGATGGATGAACCACCCGAGCGGCATGGATTGTTTATTCAAAATAAATTATTTTAGATGATTTAGCACCTGCTGCACCTATGTGCAGCCCACAGGAGCAGGGAGAAGCTCCCTCTGCAGCCTGTCGTGATCTCGTCTCTGCCACCTGCAGCTCTCTGCCACCCACACCTTTCTGCTCCGTGCTGAAGCAGCTTTGTGAAGGTAAAATATTACAGTATTCCAATTTAAATTGTTCATTTACACATAAGGAGTTCGATTGGGAGTGAAACTTGGACTACTGTATCCCTACTTCACGGTTTTTCAGTTATCATGGGGTCATGATCACTAAACCCCATGATAAATGAGGGACTACTGAATATGAAACTAGAACTGTGGGTATTGATTCAAGTCTGACCTCTGACCTCCATAATCTTCAGGCAGTAATCTCTGTGCTGTGTTATTCATCACAAGTGTGTTTTACTGTTTTGGTCAGTGTCCAATAAAAAGGCTTGAAGGTCACATTGTTACAATGAATCATCAATATGTGGTCAGTAGCCCTGTTAATAGTTTAGAGGAGAAATGGACTGAAAATATGTTAAACTGTCCGTTTATTTTTGGAAGTGCATTACTCTATGTGTTAAGTAGAAAACAAACTAAGCTTTATCTAAAGTGATGGGGATGGCTGTCTTTCTGACCTGCGTTAAGTCTTGAAGAGAATCAGTGGTGTTGATCCTCCATTCTTCTCATCATTCACACACATTGTGCAGCGGACATGTCCACATCCGGAAAATAAAAGCACACAGATTGATAGCAAAGCTTAGCAGATGTGGAAGCTGTTAATGAAGCGTTGCAGGTTCAGGATGGCAGCTTTTGTGATGCGTCTCTGTAGCGCGACACTGTTAACAACCTCTCTTACATCACTGCTGGCACAAGAGGTTTGTGAGAGCTGACGACGTCTGTTTACCAGTCAGTGTGTTTCAGGATGGAGGCGGTGTGTCCACTTACTGAGAGGCTCTTTACAAAATGTCAGTGAGCTTTGTTCCGAAATGGGGAAGAAAACACAAACTTGTTATTTTTCAAAATGCAGGGACATAATAAATGCTTTTTGTTAGACAAAAAAAAAAAAAGTTTTATATTTCTGTCGCTAAACTTTTTATTATCAAACCGTTTTTATATTTATTCATTTTAATTAAAATGAACTAAATATTGATGTGTTGAGTTACACCTCAATTAAATGGTTATGATTAGTGTCACATCCAACATATTTGTTCTTGTTGTAAAAGCCTACTAAAATACATGTCATTTTGCTCCTTTACTGCAAATGGATAAATTAGTTCCCAGTTTGAAAGTGCTCCTGTCAGATGAACTTCAGAGTCTCTGTAGTGTTTTTTATCAAGCTATTGTTGCATTTCATTCGTGTACCATAATTAAAATTTGGGGTCCTCAGCCCAATTTAAGATGGCAACCACAAATAATTGACCTGAAAAACACAAAAACAGCTAAAACACAGCTAATTTTACAGATATTAAGCCTAAACTTGGTTGTTACATTTGTGCTTGAATCTGGTTCGGATGTAGCAGATAGATTAGACTTACCTATACAACTGATTACCTTTTGGAGTCAATCTACAGTTTTTCCCACAGCTCATCAACATTTGCAAGCACCTAAATGACTGTAGGTCAGTCTTCTTCTTCTTTCGGCTTTTCCCTTTTCAGGGGTAGCCATAGCGAGTCATCCTCCTCCACCTCACTCTGTCCTCTGCATCCTCTGTCCTCACTCCAACTACCTCCATGTCCTCTCTAACTGCATCCATATATCTCCTCTTTGGTCTCCCTCTTTGTCTTTTTCCTGGCAGCTGCATTTCTAACATCCTTCTACCAATATACCCACTGTCCCTCCTCTGGACATGTCCAAACCATCTCAGTCTGGCCTCCCTAACTTTATCTCCCAGTTGTTCAACATGCGCTGTTCCTCTGATGATAATAATAATAATAATGAATTCAATTTATAACGCACTTTTCATTAATGAAAATCTCAAAGTGCTACAAGGAGCAACAGAATTAAATTACAATAAAACAAATAATAAAACAATTAAAATCAATAACAATATCAGCTAAGATCAAAAGTAGAATCATGAGGAGGTAGAGTATGCTTGGTCGAAAAGAAAGGTCTTCAAGTCGCTCTTAAAGTCAACCACAGACTGTGGGGCTCTTAGACATTCAGGAAGAGAGTTCCACAGGCGGGGGGCAGCCACACTGAAAGCCCGGTCTCCCATGGTCCTTAATTTGGTTCTCGGAATGTGAAGGAGATTGCTGTTCTGTGACCGCAGCGAACGGGTGGATGAGTATGGAATGAGAATATCCTTCAGATAATCTGGTGAAGTTCCGTGTAAGCATTGATGTGTAATGAGAGCAGTTTTGTACTGAATTCTGTAGGCGACAGGAAGCCAATGAAGGTTATGGAGAATGGGCGTAATATGTTCAAATTTACGAACTCTCAACAAGATCCTTGCTGCACTGTTTTGAATATATTGAAGTTTCTGAAGGTTTTTGCCAGGGATTCCAATAAACAGGGAGTTGCAGTAGTCGAGCCTGGAGGAGACAAAAGCATGGACGAGCTTCTCAGCATCGGAAAAAGTTAGGGATGGGCGAAGTCTGGAGATGTTTCGAAGATGGAAGAAGCAAGTTTTAAACAGATGCTTAATGTGATTTTCAAATGTAAGATTGGAGTCCATTTTTATTCCAAGATTAGTAACAGAGGTGGAGAGGGGGATGTCTTGTCCAGAAAAGGAAAGTCTTGTTATAGGAGATGTTTGTACCTGGTGAGGGGTGCCAATCAGTATGGCCTCAGTCTTGGAGCAGTTTAATTGAAGAAAGTTCTGATTCATCCATGCCCTAATTGCCTCCAGGCAGGCAGAGAGGGCAGTGAGTGAAGATGGAGATGACAAGGTGGAAGATGAGGATGCTCCAGTCCTGATGTAAAGCTGTGTATCGTCGGCATAACAGTGAAAAGAAATGTTGAACTGATTAATAATTTGACCTAAAGGCAGCATGTAAAGGGAAAACAGCAGGGGCCCCAGAACCGACCCCTGAGGGACACCACAGGAGACACAAACTGTCTGGGACGTGGCGTTGCCAAGACTAACACATTCCAGCCTATTGGAGAGGAAAGATTTGAACCAGTCCAGGACTGTGTCGCAGAGACCGACCTCCACATGAAGACGGTGGAGGAGGATACTATGGTCCACAGTGTCGAAGGCTGCAGTGAGGTCAAGGAGGACAAGGATGGAGGGAGAGCCAGTGTCAGCAGCCAAGAGGACATCATTGATGTCTCATTCCTGATCTTATCCATCCTTGTCACTCCTAAGGAGAACCTCAACATCTTCATTTCTGCTACTTCCAGTTCTTTCTCCTGTCTTTTTGTCAATGACACTGTCTCCAGACCATACAACATAGCTGGTCTCACCACTGTCTTGTAAACTTTTCCTTTGACCTTTGCTGACACCTTTTTGTCACAAATCACTCCTGAAACTTTTCTCCATCCACTCCATCCTGCCTGGACTCTCTTTTTCACCTCTTTACCACATTCCCCATTTTCCTGGACAGTGGACCCCAAGTACTTGAAGTCCTGCACCTTTGTGACCTCTGCTCCTTGTAGCCTCACTGTTCCACTGGCCTCCCTCTCATTCACACACATGTACTCTGTCTTACTACGGCTGACTTTCATTCCTCTTCTTTCAAGTGCATACCTCCACCTCTCCAAGTTCTCTTCCACCTGTTCCCTGTTCTCACCACATATCACAATGTCATCTGCAAACATCATAGTCCATGGGGATTCCTGCCTGACCTCATCTGTTAGTCGGTCCATCACCAGAGCAAACAAGAAGGGGCTCAGAGCCGATCCTTGATGCAATCCCACCTCCACCTTGAAGCTATCTGTCACTCCTACAGCACATCTCACCACTGTCCTGCTGTCTTCATACATGTCCTGTACCAGTCTAACATACTTTTCTGCCACTCCAGATTTCCTCATGCAATACCACACCTCCTCTCTTGGCACCCTGTCATATGCTTTTTCTAAATCCACAAACACACAATGGAGTTCTTTCTGACCCTCTCTGTACTTCTCTATCAACATCCTCAAAGCAAAGATTCCAGCACTTTGAGATTTTTATTAATGAAAAGTGCGGTATAAATTGAATTCATTATTATTATTAAAGATGGCATCTGTGGTGCTCTTTCTTGGCATGAAACCATACTGCTGCTCACAGATAGTCACCTCTTGTCTAAGCCTTCCTTCTACAATTCTCTCCTAGATCTTCATCGTGTGACTCATCAACTTAATTCCCCTCATCAACTTAATCCCCATGTAGTTGCTACAACTCTGTACATCACCCTTGTTCTTAAAAACGGGAACCAGCACACTGTGAGAGCAGCTGAGAAGATAGTCGGCACCTCCTTGCCCTCACTGCAGGACTTACACAGCAAACGCCTCACTCGGAAAGCCCACTGCATGGCAGGTGATCCCACACACCCACTACACAGCTGCTTCAGACTGCTGCCATCAGGGAGGAGACTGAGGAGTCTCCAGGCTCGAACCAGCAGACTGAGAGACAGCTCTGTTCATCAGGCAGTCAGGATGCTAAACACTCTGCCTGCTCTGCCCCCCCTCCCATTTGAACTGCCTTAACACTAAAACTTTCTCACACATTACCACAAAACACAAAGATTTTAACACTGGACTCTGTGTCATCAAACGGGTTATTCACTAAACTCTCGGTCATGTGCTCATACAGTTTGCACTACTTCTCATACTTGCACTAATGTTTGTATTACATCACTGCCTATAATCATAATACTGTTTACATTCTCTGTTTACATTTATTAATACTGTTTACTTTTATTACTACTGCTTACATGTAATTACTACTGTTTACATTTACACTACTCTAATATCTACACCACTGCTGATACATATACAGTGTGCTCTGAACGGTCTTATTTAGGGATGCCCAATGTGCCTTACTGCATATGCCACTTTTTGCCTCTATAACAACATCAACTACTACCTCATACATATACTGTGTACATTAACTCATACGCTGCTTTGCCACTTTGCAAATGTCAATGCTAGAAACCTTTAGTTTATTTTAGTTATACTTTTTATACTCTTTTTTTATACTAGTATGCAAAAACTCAGGACAGTATTATGTTCATTAAATGTTTAATGTTTTAGTTTTAGAGTTGGTGTAAATTTTCATACTCTTATACCACTATGCAAAAACTCAGGACAGTGTTAGTTTTACTATTTTATGCTTATGTCAATTATTATATGTTTCAGTGTTTCAATGTTTAGATGTTTACTGTTGCACCGAGGGACTGAGAGAAACGCAATTTCGGTCCTGTGTATGTCCTGTACAGTACATATTGCAGATCTGACAATAAAGTTGACTTTGACTTTGACTTTGACTTCTTCTCCATTCTTTAGGCATTTTCTCACCCTCAAATATTCCATTAAATATTTGAGTCAAAAACCTCACTGCCACCTCTCCAAGACATTTCCAAACCTCCACTGGTATGTCATCAGGTCCTACTGCCTTCCCCTTCTTCATTCTTTTCAGAGCTTTCCGGACTTCACCCTCACTAATCTTTCCCACTTCCTGGTCCACAGTTTCTATGACCTCCACTCTTCTTTCTCTTTCATTCTCTTCATTCATTAGCTCCTCAAAGTAATCCTTCCATCTTCCCATCACACTCTCCTCACTTGTTAGAACATTCCCATTCCCATCTTTAATAAGCCTAACCTGCTGCACATCCTTTCCAGCCTGATCCCTCTGTCTTGCCAATCGGTACAAGTCCTTCTCGCCCTCTTTAGTGTCCAGTCTCCCATACAACTCATTGTACGCCCTCTGCTTTGCCTTAGCTACTTCCCTCTTTGCTCTATGTCCCATCTCCTTATATTCCTGTCTCCTCTCTTCAGTCCTCTCACTGTCATATTTCTTCTTGGCTAATCTCTTTCTTTGAATGGCGTCCTGCACTTCACTATTCCACCACCAGGTTTCCTTATCATCCATTCTCTGTCCAGATGACACACCAAGTACCTTCCTACCTGTCTCTCTAATTATTGTTGCTGCAGTAGCCCAGTCACTTGGAAGCTCTTTCTTACCACACAGAGCCTGTAACAGCTCATTTCTGAATTTCTTACAACATTCTTCCTTCTTTAGCTTCCACCATTTGGTCTTCTTCTCTGATTTTACTCTTTTTCTCTTCTTCACAACAACAGTCATTCTACACACAACCATCCGATGCTGTCTGGCCACACTCTCCCCTGCCACAACCTTACAGTCTCCAATCTCCCTCAGGTTTCCTCTTCTACACAGAATGTAGTCGACCTGCGTACTCCTTCCTCCACTCTTATAGGTCACTCTATGTTCCTCCCTCTTTTGGAAATAGGTATTGACTATAGCCATTTCCATTCTCTTGGCAAAATCCACCACCATCTGTCCTTCCTGGTTTCTTTCCTTGACACCAAACCTACCCATCACTTCCTCATCCCCTCTGTTTCCTTCACCAACATGTCCATTCAGGTCTGCTCCAATCACCACTCTTTCCTCCCTGGGAATACTCTCTATCACTTCATCCAAATCTTTCCAAAATTTATCTTTCTCCTCCCCATCACATCCAACCTGTGGAGCATAACCACTGACTATGTTTAGCATCAGACCTTCTACTTCTACCTTCAGACACATCACCCTATCTGACACTCTCTTCACCTCTACTACATTCTTTGCCAACTCCTCCTTCAGGACCACCCCTACTCCATTTCTCTTTCTATCCACACCATGGTAAAACAGTTTGAACCCTGCTCCAATGCTGCGGGCCTTGCTGCCCTTCCACTTGGTCTCTTGGACACATAAAACATCTACCTTTCTTCTCTGCATCATGTCAGCCAGCTCTCTACCTTTGCCTGTCATTGTCCCCACATTTAGAGTTGCAACCCTCAGTCCTACATTCTTCACTTTCCTCCTCTCCCTCTGTCTCCTGACACGTTTCCCTCCTCGGGGTCTTCGACTCGGGGTCTTCGAAGCAGTTACATTGGTAGATATATTGTGCTTAAATCTGGTTCGGATGTAGTAGATGTAGATTAGACTTACCTATACAACTGATTACTTTTTGGAGTCAATCTACAGTTTTTCCCACAGCTCATCAACATTTGCAAACACCTAAATGACTGTAGGTCAGTGCATTCTACATATGATTTACTGTAATTTGAAGTGGTAGCTGAGAGTCATTCACAACACTTATTCTTTTCTTGCTTCTGTCCTTTTGAAAGACTTTAGCCTTGAAGAGAGCTTCACTAGGACATGGGTAACTAGTTTTATTTGTTGAATCCTTGAATATTGCGATAGTGCATGAGATTGCACATAATGTTCTATTCAAGGTTTGACTAAACCGCTAAAACGCTGTCATTTCTCAACAAAAATAGGATTTTAGTCTAAACCTTGTGCATGGAAGGTGATGAGTGATAGTGGTGGGCACAGTTAATCAACAAGTTTTCTTTTCTAACCACAAATTTGCTAACTAAAAAATTAGCTTTGCTAACACTAAACCATTAAAAAGATGAAACAATTATTGGAAGTTAACGCTAAAATGCTAACTTTTATCATAAACTGCTGTTGCTGCTGTAAGTCTAAATGTACCGTAATGTGACACTGTTGTAAGTGAAGTCAGAATGGTTCATAAATCACAAGTAAAGCATCCATGTCCCATACAGAGGTGAGCTTTCAGAAATTAATTAGGTCCATCGGAATCAACAAGGCAGAGCAGAACTCTGCTGTGCCGAAGCAGAGGGTTGCATTCAACGTGTGCCAGATGTTTCCCATGTCATTTATTATAACTAATTCACTCACTTTGGCAAGCCTTCTTGTGATTTTTATAAACTAATTACAAAGCTGCTGTGCATTATCATCAATATTCTCTCAATAACAAATCAGTTTGTATTAAAATAAGAATAGAAAGCAAGCCTACTC
>JBBPBX010096531.1:0-13013 GCA_038048925.1 Garcialebias charrua
AGCTCCTCTGGGGGAATCCCAAGGCGTTCCCAGGCCAGCCGAGAAACATAGTCCCTCCAGCGTGTCCTGGGTCTTCCTCTGGGTCTCCTCCCGGTGGGACATGCCCGGAACACCTCACCAGGGAGGCGTCCAGGAGGCATCCTAACCAGATGCCCGAGCCACCTCAACTGGCTCCTCTCGATGTGGAGAAGCAGCGGCTCTACTCCGAGTCCCTCCCGGATGACTGAGCTTCTCACCCTATCTCTAAGGGAGAGTCCAGACACCCTGCGGAGAAAACTCATTTCAGCCGCTTGTATCCGAGATCTCGTTCTTTCGGTCACAACCCAAAGCTCATGACCATAGATGAGGGTGGGAACGTAGATCGATCGGTAAATTGAGAGCTTTGCCTTTCGACTCAGCTCCCTCTTCACCACGACAGACCGGTACAGCACCCGCTTCACTGCGGATGCTGCACCTATCCGCCTATCGATCTCACGCTCCAGTTTTCCCTCATTCGTGAACAAGACCCCGAGATAATAATAAAACATGTTTTGCAAAAAGACTTTAAAGGATAGTTGTACCTTATTAAAGTAGAGAAAAAAAAACCAGTTGTTTTTATTGTCTAGTTCCCAGTATTAGACTATGAACATGAAAATCTTTGACCTTCAGGGCAGGGCCTAATGGTACATTAGGCTGACTTGGGGGAGGGCCCCTTTACAAAGGTTTGCCTGGGGCCCCAAAATGTCTAAGTCCGCCACTGGGCTTCGGCTGTCATCAGAAAACTGGTTGATCCACTGTGAGAGGGTGCTATTTATAAGACTGAGCTGAATACAGCATCTCAGACCGAGGAAGTCTTTCAGATGAAAGACGAAACGTTTCTACAAATTTTTTTGCTTTGTTTTGTTTTGTTTTTTTGAATGTCCAGAGGACCAGACTTAGCTTTTTTAGATTTTTCTACCTGGATTATTGAGCATGCATCAGGGTATGCTAACAGTCCTTCCTGTAAACAGTTTGGACCGCGTGGAGCAGCACGAAGCTGCGGAGCTCGGACGTGTAACGAGCTAACATGCAAACAGACGGAGACAATTTACTACTGTATTTATTACTGTATGTGTTTTTTGATAATTATGTAGGGCAGTGGTTCCCAAAGTGGGGTACTCGTACCCCTGGGGGTACGCAGGAGGGACTTAGGGGGTACGTGAGAAATTTTGAAAAAATAAGTGAAAAAAGACTGAAGTGCCTTCAAATAATACACATGTATATGCTGCCATCTAGTGTTCAGCAAAATCATTGCACCGGCAAAGTAGAGGGTGTGAAAATAGGCGTGACTCGCTGATGGGACACCTGTCCAGAGCCATATATATAGAGAGTTCTGACACTCTTTGAAGTCGCCGATAGGCGGTCAATCGTTCCAAACAACGGCTATGGAAACCTTGTGGAGCTGCGCCCTCTGGCGGCGACGGAGCGCTACTGCAGGCAGAGTCAGACTGTAAAACAGCCATGGAACGAATCGCCCCCTCCATGACCCACGTGACTTCCGCATTCCATTCTTACAACGGAAGTCTATGGAAGTGTCGCAACTCTCACTTTATATGGCTCTGCACCTGTCGATCAAAGCAGCCTTCACTCAACTTCTTGTCGGAGCTGAGAAAAGATGGATAGATGGTTAAAAAAGAAAATATGCGAATCCAGAAAGACACCGACAGCTATCACCAGCCAGCCTACTGCAGGAGGTGAACCTGCCAGCGACAACGCTCCAAACAATTCTTCGAATAGAAGAGATACATCAAACCAAGATGTTAGCAGTGCATCTGCTAGCCCTGCTAGCCAACCTGCTAGCTGCATGGCCATGGACAGTGACGAGTGTTCGGATGTGGAGCGGGCTGGGCGGGATATGGATCCTTGTGGTGTGGGGAAGCCCGTCGCCTCGGACAGAGAAACAAAAAGGCGCAAATATGATGAAAGCTACATTGCTTTGGGATTCACATCTACTAATACAGGTAGATTTACTCAGCCACAGTGTGTTGTTTGTGCAAAAGTGTTATCTCATAACTCAATGAAGCCTTCACTGTTGCGAAGACATCTAGAAACAAAACATGCCCATTTGAAAAACAAGCCGCGGGAATATTTTGAGCGCCAATTGAGATCACTTTCTACCAGTAAGAGCTGCTTAAGAGAGAACGATATTGATTCCAAGAACGGACTAAGAGCATCTTTTATGGTGAGTTACAGAGTGGCTAAAACCAGCAAACCACACACTATTGTGGAGGACTTGATATTACCTGCCGCCTCAGATATGGTTGGGACAATGCTGGGAGAAAAGGCTAAAAAAACGATACAAACAATGCCTTCATCAAATAACACAGTCTCTCGGCGCATTTCTGAAATGGCAGAGAATGTCTTAAAACAGTTATTACAGCGCATACGAGCAAGCGAATTTTATGCACTACAGCTGGATGAGTCAACTGATGTGGCTGGACTGGCACATCTCCTTGTGTACGTGCGATACATTCATGAAGGGACAATTAACGAGGACATGCTCTTCTGTAAACCTCTTGAAACAAGGACAACAGCAGAGGAAATTTTCAAAATGCTGGACAACTTTGTAAATGCACATGGGCTAATGTGGACAAAATGTGTTGGCATCTGTACTGATGGTGCAAAGGCCATGACAGGGAGGCACAGTGGTGTAGTAACACGGGTGCAAGCAGCTGCTCCTGATGCGACTTGGGTCCATTGTAGCATCCACAGAGAAGCTCTTGCTGCCAAGGGAATGCCTGTTGGCCTGAAAAATGTTTTGGACACAACAGTGAAAATGGTGAACTTTGTGAAAGCCAGGCCCCTGAACTCTCGCATATTTACTGCATTATGCAGTGAAATGGGCAGTGAGCATGAGACATTATTACTACACACAGAAGTACGCTGGCTGTCTAGAGGCAAAGTAATGACACGTTTCTTTGAACTTAGAGATGAACTTAAGATTTTTTTTAGTGATCATCATTTTCAACTGTCTGAGCACTTGCATGATGAAGAGTTTCTCACAAGCCTGGCGTATCTGTGTGATATATTTTCCCGCCTGAACGAACTAAATCTAGGCTTACAAGGAGTTTCAGCAACTGTATTTAATGTCCAAGATAAAGTTGAAGCCATGATAAAGAAGTTAAACCTCTGGATAAACTGCATGGACAACAACAAAACAGAAGTTTTTCCGTTGCTACATGCCTTTGTGTGTGGAAATGAACTTCCATTGAGTACGAGTGTGAAACGTGACATTACTGCACATCTTGGTGAGCTGGCTTCCCAGTTACGCCGGTACTTCCCATACCATACCATGCCATTTTATTTATAAAGCACTTTCAACAGGAACAAGTCCACACCAAAGTGCTGGACAAACAAACACGCAACAGGCAACACAGACAATGAAGTATAACACGAAAAACATAAAAACATTACAGATCATAAATAAAACAATCCAATACAAATCAGCTGGCATTGAAAGCAATGGAGTAGTAGTGAGTTTAACCGGGATTTGAAAACCGAGAGGGAGGGGGATTCCCTGAATCTGATGGATCAGATAGTTGGATATGACACCCGTTCAGCTCTATGCCCGAAGCTTTACCAACAGCAGAACAGGAGAGTCTCAATGAAATAGCAACAGATGGATCCCTAAAAGTTGAAATCAACCAGAAGCCACTGCCTGATTTCTGGATCGGACTGGCCACAGAACAGCCTGAGTTAGCCAAACGTGCTGTAAAGACTTTGATGCCCTTTGCTACAACATACTTGTGTGAAAGTGGATTCTCAGCTCTGACAAATATGAAAACAAAATACAGAGCAAGACTTTGTGTTGAAAACGATTTAAGACTCAGACTGTCTCAAATTAAACCAAACATTGCAGAGTTGTGCGCATCTTTCCAAGCACATCCTTTTCATTAAAGCTGGTCTCACTGTCTTTTAAACATTTCTGCTGACCTTTGCTGCCACCTTTTGGTCACAAATCACTCCTGAAACTTTTCTCCATCCACTCCATCCTGCTTGGACTCTCTTTTTCACCTCTTTACCACACTCCTCGTTTTCATGGACAGTTGACCCTAAGCACTTGAAGTCCTGCACCTTTGTGACCTCTGCTCCTTGTAGCTTCATTTATCCACCTGTCTCCCTCTCATTCACACACATACTCTGTCTAGCTGACTTTCATTCCTCTTCTTTCAAATGCATACCTCCACCTCTCTAAGTTTTTTCCACCTGTTCCCTGTTCCACCACAGATCAAATGTCATCTGCAAACGTCATTCCGCAGAGATCCCTGCCCGACCACATCTGTTGGTGCTTTGCCACCATCTCAACTCGGATTGGTTCCACAACACAATGCAACGCAGCGCACCAATGAAGGGCCTCCTACCCACTACCCATCCCCACTTTTTCAACACTTGCACTTCTCAAGGGCGGACGTCTCCTCTCGGTCTCCGCTTTGCTTTTGCTTTCGATGATGATAAATTTTATTTCAGACAGACATTTCACCACAAAACATAATACTGAAGACTTTCATGTTTCCAAGTATAGATACAATCTTAATATCAAATAAACATACCCAATTTTTATATGCTAATATACATTTTTTTCTTTTACTTTCCTCTAACGGTGACTGTGAGTCTGAAAAGAAGTATGATGAAGTTTAACTTATATTATCATACCCCTTATCCATTCAATAATTCATAGTCTTCCTGTTGCCTGTATCCCTTCCAGAAAAAAAAGAAGTAATATTAATTTTAATAATAATAAAAAAAAACTAACAGTATTTTCTGGACTAGATGAAAGTACCTATATACATACTCACGTAGATATACATACACATCTACCTGCATAAAGACATAGATAACATTTCCTTATTTACACATCCACATATATTTACACACATATACACAGATCAGCACCCAATTGTCCAAATCATCCTCAGTTCTATCATTACCATCCAATTTCTCACCCTTGATCATCCTTATACTTTTGAATAATAATCATTTTTAGTCTTTTCTTAAAATACCTCATGCTTGGACTTTGCTTCAACTCTTTGGTGAGTTTATTCCAAATCCTCACTCCAATGACCGAAATGCACATTCTTTTCATTGTTGTTCTCACCTTCAAAGTTCTGAAATTCAGGTTTTCTCTATAGTCATATCTCCCGACTTTGTCAGTAAATAAATTTTGTATATTTTCTGGTAATAGTTTGTTTCTAACTTTATACATAAATTGTGCAGTTTGAAACTCTATCAAATCTTGGAATTTAATAAAATTAGAATCAATAAATAAATTGTTAGTATGACAATAAAAATCAACCTTATGAACTAATCGAATGGCTCTTTTCTGTAATGTGCATAATGGTTGGAGCGAGGTTTTGTAAGTGTTGCCCCAAACTTCCACACAGTAATTTAGATATGGCAAAATAAGTGAGCAGTAAATAATATGAAGAGCAGAATAATTTAAAAATTTTCTAGCATTAGAGAGAACAGCTACACTTCTTGCTATTTTAGATTGAACATACTTAATATGAGGTTTCCAACAGATCTTATTATGAATCAATACTCCCAAAAACCGAATTTCCGTCACTTTCTCCAATATCACATTATCAATTTTTATTTGTGACTCACTATGCCCGTTACAATTCCCGAATAACATAAACTTGGTTTTATCTAAATTTAGAGATAATTTATTAATATCAAACCACTTTTTCAATTTACATAACTCTAAATTAATTTCTATCAAAAGCTGCCGTAAATTTTCACCTGTACAAAAAATATTTGTGTCATCTGCAAATAAAACAAAAGTAAACAATTTAGAGACCTTACATATGTCATTTATGTATAAATTAAACAACTTTGGCCCCAATACTGAACCCTGTGGGACACCACAAACAATGTCCAAGCACGAGGACTGGAAATCACCTATTTGCACAAATTGTTGCCTGTTACTAAGATAATTTTTCAACCAGTGCAAAACTACTCCTCTCAAACCATAGCACTCTAGTTTCTTAATTAGTATTTCATGATCAATTGTGTCAAATGCTTTTTTTAGGTCGATAAATATCCCAACAGCTGGTTTCTTTTTGTCTAGTGCATTGGTCACTTCTTCTATTAATTGAATAACTGCCATCGCTGTAGATCTCTGTGACCTAAATCCATACTGATTCTTTGAGAGTAGTTTGTATTTATTAACAAATCTATCCAATCTTGTAACGAATATCTTTTCCAAAATTTTGGAGAACTGTGGAAGCTTTGTCTTGTCTGTGAAACTGTCTGAGAGCCTCTCTTCTACAAAATCTTCCGAATCATAACTATTAGGCATGTAACGGTTGTAGTTGGTGTACCGAACCGAAAAGGTACGGAGGTGGACCGAACCGAACGTGCTGTACCGAAACGGTTATTTTTTCACTCATTGAATGTTAATATGTGCGCCGCGGAACAAAATTTCCTGGGCGCGTTTCAGCACGGAGCTATTATCTCGCAGCACGCGCAGCATTAGCCGTTAGCTTCTCGCTGCGGTTTCCTGTTTGTTAACGTTATGGTTTTCTTGTTAAAAGACGAGCGCACAAAGCTGTGTGTGTGGACGTTTTTTCATGAAGACTGGATCTGCAGCAGCAACACGTCTAACGTGAACGCGCTGGAAACTACGTCATCAGAACGTGAACGAGCTGTTACAAAGTACGCTAACCACACAGCTGCATTTAAACAACTTCTACAAAGTGCGCTAACAACACAGCTGCATTTAAACAACTTCATCAGGTAATTTAGATGGGTCCAGATCAATAACACAAACTGTATGAGTTTTTAAAGCTCTGAATCTAAGTCTGAAAGTTTTTAATGCACAGTTGATCCTTGCTATGAGACATCCATCACGTCAACACTTAAGTCAAAAAGTTCAGCTCTTTATGAAAAAACTAAAACTGATGGTCAACAAGTCCTGGAGCTGATTTAAACCCTGCCCTGATGATGAGTGAGATATTCAACCGTTCAAGAGGTATTGTTATTTTATTATAATTATTATTTATAATTTATTATTATTTAAAATTATAATCTTATTAACTTATTTTTTTACCTCTGTGTTTTATTTCCAGTATTTCCAGTTACAGAGGTAGCTGCTCTCCTTCCACTTCAGGGAAATCCACCAGAGATCACCTGCTGCAGCTAAGAAGTGTGTGATGACTGAATTGAACTCTGGAACTGTTCCAGGACCAGTCCCACCAAGAAGAGGTTGTGAGTAATGAGGACAAATACAGCCACACTGGTGCTACTGGACAAAAACTTTATTAGTTAAGATTGTAAACAGTCTGTTGCTGCTTATTGTTCTGGTTCTGACTGTTATTGTATTCATTAAGATTTTTATTATTTTTAATATAATTTATTTATTGTAGAGTGCTGTTTATTTAAAATATCATCCAAATGGGTCACTTTTATTTATTACTACAATACAATACAAACATATTTTTGGCATATTTTCAAAATAAACATTTTGTAAGTCTTTATTTTGTCTTTTTTTTTTTTGTACCGAAAATAAACCGAAAATAAACCGAACCGAGCCCTCCTTGTAATTGAACCGAACCGAAATGTGATTTTAGCGTACCGTTACACCCCTAATAACTATGGACTTCAATTTGATCAGTTGGTCCCTCAACACAACTGATAACATTTCTTCAAAAAGAAGACAGGCTGTAGGCAAGCCGATTTGCCCTGTTGGCATGCACACAGCTGGATATCTCATCAACTTGGAAGACTTGATGACGTGTTTATCTCTGCTGTCATCTGTGGATCTTTTAAGGAAGCATATTTAATTGGATTTATGATAACTGGTTCCTGCTTTTTGGATTTAGCTGGTTCCTGGTCTATCAACACACAAGGAAGACGTCGGCAGTAAATCTGCTACACCTGCTTCACCGTGCTGTGGGAGGGATCCTCAGTGCAATATGGGTGGTATAGTAACTGGTCTTTTTGTATTAGAGCCACTCTGCTCATTGTAGTCTTTAAAGATCCACTGACGTGATTTTTCTACTATTCATCAAATTGCTCAAAATATATATATTTTATCATTTAAATATGTTAATTTTTGCAAACAAAATGATAAATCACTTTAATTTTGCTTTAAAAGTGATTTTGAACTTCAAGCCGTGTTTAATCATGGGAAATCCGTTTACACCTGAACGCACCATCTGTGATGTAATGTGCAGAGTGAGAGGCAGAGGGCTCCAGTCTCTTCAATAGCAGACATTTTAAAACCTGACTAATTTAGCAATCTAGGTGAAGATTTAAGCTATTTGTCTTCATTTTGGGAAGCAGAAAATAGTTTGGGTGATGGAACAAGAAACAGCAGGATCTAATTTAGATCTGATGCCGTATCAGACTTACTTTTATGTGAGCTGCTCATACCGTGACAAGCCAAGAGCTCTGCCTCAACTCTGCACATGACATCACAGATGGTGCGTTCGGGTGTAAACGGATTTCCCATGATTAAACACAGCTTGAAGTTCAAAATCACTTTTAAAGCAAAATTAAAGTGATTTATCATTTTGTTTGCAAAAACTAACATATTTAAATGATAATATATATATATTTTGAGCAATTTGATGAATAGTAGAAAAATCACGTCAGTGGATCTTTAACTGCCCTATAATCCGACTTCAGTTTCATTAGCTTATCTCAGCACTGCCTATAAGTCCGGGTCTAGCCATGCTGTGCCATAATCTCTATTATCTCTCAATGAATGTGCTCATTTCTTGTGGCGCCGTCCATAAACACGAGGAAGTGGAGGTTCACATGCTGTTTGCAGTTTTGCTGGGCGAGTCATAGAGTTCCTGTTTTTGATTTTCTACATCTACCTTATGTTTTGCTACTTTGTTTTAAATTGTTTTAAAAAATCTGTATTTCTCTCTTCTGTTTGTCTATTGTTGATTGTTTAAGGAAATTCTACTGTTGCTGTTGTCATCATTCTTTAGTCTATAGACAGGTCCCCCTTGTAAATGAGTCCTCGAGGCTCAATGAGATTAACCTGACTAAACAAAGGTAGAATGAATCCAGTGATGTACCGTAGCTTCGCTAGTCAATCAACGGCTGCTGTCTGCTTGCATTAAAATTGGTCCCTTGGAGCAGCCCACTTGAAACCACGAACAAGGTGGTCCCATAACACCATCTACCAGCTGCCCTGCCTGCACCATCTCAGTCCCATGGGGCCGAGATGGTGTAGAGGCAGGGCAGACGGCTCAGGACCGGAAGGTCCGGGGTTCGATCCCCGGTCACTGTATACCTCGTTGTTTCCCTGGGCAAGACATTTAACCCCGAGTTGCTCCCGGTAGGACTGGATGGCGCCTTGCATGGCAGTTTACCGCTACTGGTGTATGAATGTGTGTATGAATGGGTGAATGGCTAGTACTGTGAAGCGCTTTGGGGCCCCTCATAGGGGGCTGGAAAGCGCTATATAAGTAAGCTCCATTTACCATTTACCAAGCTGAGTGGGGTGGATGCCAAGAGTGGAGAGGCCCTTAACTGTGTTGTGCATAGCCAAGTTGAGACCGTGGCAAAGTGAAAATAATGTTCAACCTCTTTTGTACTGTATATAGACATACAAAATACAGAGTACAACTTTAAAATCAGTTGGCATGTTAAAAAATATTTGAGTTTTTATTAATTCAGAATTTAGGTACATCAAAATTTCTTACATATTTACATACACAGTCTGTTGTTATGATGAACTTTACAATGTGTGTGTAAGTATACATGTTTAAAATAGATTTTTCCTACTGTGCTGCTTCATGCCTTTGAGTTATTTCAAATTACATTTTCCCTCGGTGTGGATTCTCATGTGCCTGTTTAAACTAGCCATTCTGGGAAATTTTTGTTCACAAAAATCACAACAAAATGGCTTCTCTCCTGTGTGGGTTATCATGTGTTTCTTTAAACCGCCCTTTTCAAAAAACCTTTGTTTACACAGATCACAACAAAATGGCTTCTGTCCTGTGTGGATTATCATGTGCTTCTTTACACTGCCCTTTTCAGTAAACCTTTGTTCACAGAGATCACAAGAAAAGGGTTTCTGTCCTGTGTGGATTGTCATGTGTTTCTTTAAACTGCTCTTTTCAGAAAACCTTTGTTTACACAGATCACAAGAAAATGGCTTCAGTCCTGTGTGTTTAATCCTGTGTGTTTTTAAATAGTCCTTTCTGGTAAAGCTTTGTTCACAGAGATCACAAGAAAAGGGTTTCTGTCCTGTGTGGATTCTCATGTGTTTGTTTAAATTGCTCTTTTCAGAAAACCTTTGTTTACACAGATCACAACAAAATGGCTTCTGTTCTGTGTGTTTAATCATGTGTGTTTTTAAATGTCCCTTTATGATATACCTTCGGTCACACAGATCACAAGAAAATGGCTTCTGTCCTGTGTGTTTAATCATGTGTGTTTTTAAATGGTTCTTTCTGGTAAACCTTCGGTCACACAGATCACAAGAAAATGGCTTGTGTCTATTTTTGTCCACAGCGTTTCCATCTAACTCGGGGATGCTGCTGGGAAAAGACTCCCAGTCTTTATCAGTGTCTTCAGTTTTTGACCTACAGTCTGACAAGTGTTTCTCGTTAGAGTCAGGATCATTCACATCCTCATCCTCACTGACTTCAGTTTCTGATGAGTCAGAATTGTCTTCACAAGTATTTAGATCTGGATTTTTTGTAGTTCCTGCTCCTCCACAGGACCCTCCACCAGTTGCTGATTCTATGTGGTCAACTGAGCTTCTGGTCAGAAGAGCTCTGACTTCATCTTGGTGTTGATGAAGCTGTGAGAACAGAGGTTTCTCTTCATCATCCTCACTCTTCAAAGGAACTGTAGTGAATGAAAAGCTGGTGACATTTGTTTCTTCCTTCACATTGAGTGGCTCCTCCCCCAGACCGATCCACTGTTCCTCCTCTTCCTCTTTTATGTGGAGGCAATTTACGTCCTGCTGGTTCACATCAGGCCACTGTTCTTCAGGAGCTTCTTCTTTAATCAGCACTGACTTCTGAACATCTGCAGGAACCACTGGAACACATGTAAAATACAGTAAGGAGAACTGTAGCTTTATATTCAAATACATAATTTGTTTTACTACTCAGTTGAATGATTTTTTATAATTAAGTTCCAGTGCTAAACCAAGGCCAGAGCTCTTAGCACCAGCACTTTCATTTCACTACATGGTGAGATCTGGATTTAAAGGGATTCATTTCATTCATTTATTTATATATTTCTATAGCGCTTTATAATAATGATAATAATAATAATTTTATTTAAAAGCGCCTTTCAGGACACCCAAGGACACTTAACAAACCAACATAGTGTAATACAGAGCAAACATATGCGAAAAAATGGAAATATAAAATACATAAAGGATATAAAATGGAAGATAAAAATACATTTAGTAAAGTTAGTGATAAGCTAGTCTAAAGAGATGGGTTTTCAGGGCAGTCTTGAACAGAGAAAGGGAGGTGGTGTTTCGAAGGTCTGGCGGTAGGGCGTTCCAGAGGTGAGGGGCAGAGCAGGTGAAGGCCCTGCTCCCCATGGTGGAGAGGTGGGCAGAGGGTACATGGAGATGTAGTGAAGAGGAGGATCTGAGAGAGCGTGATGGGATGGAGATTTGTAGGAGGTCAGATAGATAAGGAGGGGCAAGGTTGTGGATAGATTTGAACGTGAGGAGTAGAATTTTGAAGATGATGCGTGATTTAACCGGGAGCCAGTGGAGCTGCTGCAGGACAGGAGTGATGTGGTTATAGTAGGAGGTTTGAGTGATGACACGGGCAGCTGAGTTCTGGACCATCTGTAACTTGTGGAGAGATTTGTTGGGGAGGCCGTAGAGAAGGGAGTTGCAGTAATCAATACGGGAAGTCACAAGACTGTGCACCAGGATGGCTGTGGAGCGGGGTGTGAGAGAAGGACGGAGACGGTTAATATTACGGAGGTGGAAATAGGCAGACCGAGTAATATTGTTGATGTGTGAAGTGAAGGAGAGAGTGGTGTCGAGGATGACACCGAGGCTCTTGACCTGAGGGGAGGGGGATAGCAGAGAGTTGTTAAGGGGGACGAGAAGATGTTCTGATTTTGAAATAGAGTTTTTGGTACCGACGAGAATGACTTCTGTTTTGTTGCTGTTTAGTTGAAGGAAATTGTTAGAAAACCAGTGATTTAGCTCGTTGAGACAGTCGGTGAGGATGGAGGGAGGGTGGGTGGAGTTAGGTTTTGATGACAAGTAGAGCTGCGTGTCATCAGCATAGCAGTGGAAATGGACGCCGTGTTTGCGGAAGATGTGGCCTAGAGGAAGGAGGTAAATGATGAAGAGGAGGGGTCCGAGGACAGAGCCTTGGGGGACACCCGTGGAGACAGGGGAAGACTGGGAACGGAAGGATTTAAGCTGAATGAATTGAGTGCGGTCAGAGAGATAGGAGGTGAACCAGTCTAACGGGGTACCTGAGATGCCAATGGAGGTTAGTCTGTTGAGGAGGATAGAATGACAGATGGTGTCGAAGGCAGAGCTTAGATCCAGAAGAATGAGGATGGACAGAAGACCAGAGTCAGCAGCAAGAAGGAGGTCGTTAGTAATTTTTACTAGGGCTGTTTCGGTGCTATGGTGGGGGCGAAATCCAGATTGAAACTCTTCATAAATGTTGTTGTTGGACAGGTGAGAGTGAAGTTGACTAGCAACAGTTTTTTCAAGGATCTTGGAGATGAAGGGCAGATTGGAGATCGGACGAAGATTACTGAAGTTGGTGAAGTCAAGACCTGGTTTCTTGATGATGGGGGTGATGGCAGCAGATTTGAAGGCTGTGGGAACAATGCCAGAGGTTAGGGAGGAGTGGATGATATTAGTGATGATAGGGAGCAGAGACGGGAGACAGGATTTAACAAGAACTGTGGGGAATGGGTCAAGTTGACAGGATGAGGACTTGGACTTGCTGATAATGTCAGCAATGTTATCAGCAGGGGGGAGGGAGAAGACAGAGAAAGGGAGGGAGGGGGGAGTTCAACAAGGATGCTGG
>JBBPBX010096532.1:0-13013 GCA_038048925.1 Garcialebias charrua
GATACATACTTCAGCAAATGTGTGAAAGAAGTGATTTTTGGCTCTCTTCTGGAAAAAAGAGGCTAATTTTGTGGAATTGGAAGGATTCACACCCTCGGCATATGTACATTTGGGTAAGGGAGGTGATGTACCATATTCATTTGGAAAAAACAACATATACCCTGAAGGGGCCTGTCAAAAGATGTTGGGACACGTGGCAGCCTTTTGTATTGTATGTAGTAAGTACAGTATGTCAATGCCTGTTTAATTTGTTTGTGTATGTTTGACTGATCCGGTGTGGGAGGGAAAAGGGTGGGTTCTATGTTCTTTATTGTTATACGTTCAAAAATGAAAAATCAACAAAAAACCTTTGTTAAAATTAAAAAAAGAATGATTAGTGCTGAAATCGTGTTTTTTTGCACTAAACAATATGATATACATCCATTACGCCAAAAATACACTACACGCGGCTCCGCTCTGCCCCGCTCCGCAGGTCGCAGCTGTGCGAGTCCAATTTCCATTACCTGCGCTCCGCTCAGGTCCGAGTGGATGCGCCGCTCCGAGACGCATGCGCGAGAATTGCGAGATCGCGCGATAAATCAAGTGATAAATAAGTAAGTCAGAACAAAACAATTCACTCGGTGGAAGAAAGAGAACAAAAGTAGAGACTGCTGCCTTGATATTCTCTCGTAAATGAGCGACAGGACATGGTTTGAGCAACAGGAAGTGATGTATTACATTTCAGAATAAAATACTTTATTTATTTCTTGTATTTCTTTTTATTTCTTGTATTGCGTTTGTAGGCGTAGTCATAAATGATAGTTTGACAGCATTTTTGTACAAATAAATCCGTATAGAGCTAGGATTAGTCCGCCCGTGGTGATTTTATTTTGTAAATACGGAAGTTGTGCTCGTTCCTTTTCCTGTTGGTGCGACGTAATCTTCAAAAGTTGACTCCGGCACAGCTCCGTCATCCGGCAGAAATAGAAAAATTTCTAATTTTGACGGACTGCCGTCCGCTCTCCGCAGCTCGCCGCCGCCGTGCGGAGCCAGTGTAAATTCTGTCATTGATTATAATGGGTGCGTATTTGCTGCGGAGGTCGGACCGGAGCGGGGCGGAGCTGCAACGCGTGTAGTGTATTTTTGGCGTTAGCATCACATTGATGGGACACTGAACCAAAACTTACAGTAAGAGAGCTTGATCCCAGAGCTGAAACTGAGGAATGGCTGCTGCCGTGACTGTAGGGTGTAGAAAAAAGGGAAATATTAGCAAATATAGGAAAAGGCACCAAACTTTCTGAGCCTTACAGTTTCTACCTTTTCCTCTCCATTACTACAAGGCAGAGCTGGGCGATATTTTGATATCGAGATTATTTTTTATGCGATACAAGATGACACTGTGTTGCTATAAACAATATAGTATACATGAAAATACTCCTGCTGTCTTCCTTCTCCCATGCGGCCCCCTCCTTCTCCCTCCTTGAATACAAACACACAGCCCCTCAGCCGCGCACTCCCCCCACTTCCTGCTTCTCTCTCGGTGGGTGGGAGACGTTTATGCTGCGTTCCAGTTACCTCGTATTCTGGAAACTGGGACGTGGTAGTGACGTCATTTCCCAAGCTACCACTTGAAAACACGTTCCGGTTCTCCCAGTGGAAAATCAAGATGGACGCACGCTTTGTTTTTGTTGCCGTTTCGGAATATAATAAATTACTAACCAGATATGCACTCCTGACACAGAACATGTCAGAGGAGGATGATGATCGCCGAAGGTAATTGATTTACTTTATGGAACAAAAAAAATATTGATATATACCTGTATATCGTATATCGCCATTTTTCATAAATATTGAGATATTCATTTTATCACCCAGCACTACAAGGCATCACTCATTCACGCTGTACGGTATCAGGCAGCAAGCAGTCAGACGAGTTCAGTCCATCTGGTAAACAGCAACATTTTTTTGGACACAGATATTTCAAGAAAGACCAGACTAACCTGTTGAGTTGACTCGTTGATTGCAGGTCCTGTGCCAGGTTAGAGAGCGTGCTGGAGTTGTGTGTTGGCAGCGAGGAGGGGAGGTGGGAGGAGGGGGCTGAAGGACCGTTGGTGTTGATGTTCACAGACGATGGCTCGGGCTTTGGCGTGGAAGAAACTGACGATGCTGAGAAGAAAGTTAAAAAAGAACTTATAACGGACTTCAGGCATCCTATCTGACAAAAAACAAACAATATTTTGATTTATATTTTACTATTAAGATGTAAAGCATCATGGGCGTACAGCTGTTCCCATTGCTAATGAGCATCTTATCTGTGAGTGTGAAATATAAACGATAGTGAGACTTACTGTCTAGAGCAGCAGAGGTTCTGACACCGTTCAGACCGTTCTGATGAAAAGAAAAAACACCCGAGTCAGTTCATTAATAATCTGTATGTATGGAGGGAAAAAGAGATTTAGGTAAGTTGACTTCAGTGAACTTCAGTTTGACTAGTGGTAAAGGGATAGTTCAACCATTTTGAAGGATAAATTTAAGTAAATAATATCTTACCTGCCACAGATAAATCTTTCACAACCTCACTTTGAAGGAATAGTGTTTGTCTAACAGAGCTGATAAGACGACGACTATTGTGAATGCAGCAAAGGCCAAAGTGGATCGCTGCCATCTTAGAACAGCTCTAGAGTCAAATATCTCTTAGTTGTTCTGTTTGTGCATGTGCTGTTTTATAAACTGACCCGAATATAAACGAGCTGGAGCATCCAGGGGGCACTTCCAGCAGGAAGATTATAACATTTCTGCTCAAACATCTATATGATGAGTCATCCATGCATCAGTGCAGAGTAGTGGATGCCTATCTCCAGTGATCAGTATGTGAGAGGCAGGGTAGACCCTGGACGGTGTGGAAGTCCATCACAGGTTAAATACTGATGGAGGTGTGAAGCTTTAAATAACAGACGTTCTCATTCATAATACATTTTGAAGACTAGTGTCGGTTCAAGATCTGCTTTGGTGGATAATCTGCTCACACTAGTTAATGGAGTGTAAATACAGTACAGCTAATGACTAAAGACATGTGTTTTACTTTTTTTTTTTAATATATATTTTATAATTTATTAAAAACAGAGTGGTTATAATGTAGCAAACTGTTTGCCCCACAAAAAACTAAACTAATAAGTTTTATGGGTCCGAGATGGAGTAGAGGTAGCCATCTTGGGACCAGAGTCGCAGTTCGACTCCCAGCCATTCCCACGTCATGGTGTTTCTGAGCAAGACACCCAATCCCTAACTGGTCCCCGGGTGCTTGCACAGCTGTCCACTGCTCCACCTGGGTGCATCTCAGGTGTAAATGCAGAAAACTAACTTCAATGACAATCTCAGACTTCCCTCTCTCTTTGTTTGACTTAAAATTCTATTTTTAGAGGAAATGAACATTAATTTTCGCTCACCATCACTGGTCCTGTGGCCTCTTTGCTCTGAGAAAAGGCCAGTCGAGTGTGAGGGGGCATTGTCCCATCGTAACTCCCCCCGACTGAGGAGAAGGGAGAGGAGGACGGTGCGGAGGAGGAGGTCGTCGTCGTTAAAGTGGAGGATGGAGCGTTGGTGGAGCTGACTGAACCTAATGATGGCGTGAGGCTGGGCATGGCCACGGTGGAGGAGTGATATGCCGGTTCTGAAGAGGTGAGGGGCGAAGGCAGGGCCACAGAGAGAGCACTGCTCAGTGACTCACTACAAAACACCAGAGAAGGCAGATGTTCACTGCAAGAATCAGATTATGTGAAAGGAGACAAAACCTACAACATTTCAAAGAGCCGACTGTTTTTACAGAGTAAATATAAAAGAAAATAAATACAACAATATCAGCTTAAAACCATCAATTGTGCAGTTTGTTTACAGCAACCTGAACTTTTCTATTTTTTGTGTGTGTGTGCCACCACACACGTGGCAGCAAAGGAGACAGTGAAGTGAGGACTAAAGGCTGCACAAGCCGTCACTCGTTTGTTGTTTCTGTTACAGGAAAAGAAGCTGTTCGTCAAACACCGGGTTTATTTTACCTTCTTCTTTCAGCTGCTTCATCTGGCCGTCATCACCACAGATCAGCCACCTTCTCAAATAATGCCAGCATCATCATCTGTCACACCAATCCTCTGCACATCCACATCCAAGCAGCTTCTCTGTGGTCTTCCTCTTTTCGTCCTCCCTGCTGGCTCAACATCCTTTGTCCAATATATCCACCTGTCCCTCCTCTGCAACGTCCAGAACATCTCAGCCTCTCTAACTCTGTCTCCAAATCACTCAACCTGAGTTGTCTAATCATTTCTAACTCTCCACTTTGGCCACTCTCAATGAAAATGTAAACGTCTTCATCTGTGCCACCCCCAATTCTGCCTTTTGTCTTTCTGTTGGAGGCTTTGGGCTTTCTACAGACAGCACATGAACAACGATGACAATACAGAAAGCTTTAAAATACAGAGAAAAGATCTGGCAGCTCTCCAGCAAATAACGCCACAGCTCCACATCAAAACAAGCAACGCAACAAACTGACAGGGAAAGAAGATGCAGTGAAGTGAGATTTTATCAATAACTGATCAAGCAGTGGTGACAAAACAACTGCTCTGAGCAGTGTACTCTATCAGCAATAACAAGACTGACTTTAAAGGTATTGTGACATGATGTTGGAAATTTGCATATTTGTCACAACATATATATATCTTATATCATTCAGCTCTGTTCATTTTTGCAAAATAAATTATAAATATATTAAAATTTTATTCCAATTTATGGTAATTTTTTCTCTGGGACACGCCCCTAGAAACCTGAGAATTTATGCAAAACTTCATGTGACGTACACGTGGGCACTGGGCATAAGGCGGAGCCTGCCTTGCCCGTTTGTTTGGTGTGTTAACTGCTTTCCATACAGATTCATTTCCTGAAAGATCGCCTCTTTTTTTTTGGTGTAACTTGAAAAATGCCGTCACGTTGTAGCGCATTTGGGTGTTCTAATATCAGCAGTGAACAAGTGAGCCTTCACAAATTCCCAAAAGATGAGAAACTTTGCCTAGAATGGAAGTACAGAGAACTTGTGACCGATGGGTTCCTACTGATAGTCCTATGTCTGCAGCGACCATCTTACTGACGATCAGGTAACATCTGTTGTTTGTTTTTATTCGGGGAGAAGTCTATTAATGAGAGTTTTGGATGATTAGACTTGAGAGACAGCTCTGTTCATCAGGCAGTCAGGATGCTAAACACTCTGCCTGCTCTGCCTCCCCTCCCATTTGAACTGCCTTAACACAAAAAACTTTCTCACACATTACCACTCAACACAAAGATTTTAACACTGGACTCTGTGTCATCAAACGGGTTATTCACTAAACTCTCGGTCATGTGCTCATTCAGTTTGCACTACTTCTCATATTTGCACTAATGTTTGTACTACATTACTGCCTATAGTCATACTACTGTTTACATTCACTGTTTACATTTATTAATACTGTTTACATTTATTATTACATTTATTACTACTGCTTTACATTTATTACTACTGTTTACATTTACACTACTTTTATCTACACTACTGCAGATACATATACAGCATTCTCTGACTAGCCTTATCTAAGGATGCCAAATGTGCCTTATGTGCCTTACTGCATATGCCACTTTGCCTATATACCAACATCAACTACCTCATACATATACTGTGTACATTAACTTATATGCTGCTGTGCCACTCTTTGCAAATGTCAATGCTAGAAACTTCAGTTTATTTTATAGATATACTTTTTATACTACTATGCAAAAACTCAGGACAGTATTACACTTTTATTATTTCATTTTATGCTTATGTTCATTGGGTGTTTGGTGTTTCAGTGTTGGTGTAAATTTTCATACTTTTATACTATTATGAAAAAACTCAGGACAGTGTTACACTTTTACTATTTTATGCTTATGTTTATTAAATGTTTTAGTGTTTAGTGTTTAGATGGTTACTGTTGCACCGAGGGACTGAGAGAAACGCAATTTCAATCCTGTGTATGTCCTGTACATATTGCAGTTCTGACAATAAAGTTGACTTTGACTTTGATTTACAGTCTTAAAATGATATATTTCAGACGCAACCTGGACCGTGTAAACAGATAGCTGCTATCAATATTAGCCTAGATACCAGTCAACACGGAGTGCTATTTATGTATTTTTAAATTATGTCGGCGCGATCAAGTAACATCAGTATGTGTTTTTATTCATGGAGGGTTTATTAATGAGAGCTTTGGATGATTTACTGTCTGAAAATGATAGATCTCAAACGCAATCGGACATGCTCAAAGCCACGAAGCTCCCTGCACGTTTTTTTCAAAGCTGAATCGTAAAAGTTAATCAATAAGTTTTCCATTAATAGAGTATACAATAAAAGTGATTAAAACTTCTACTGCTTATACTGACCTTCCAAAACTGAAGACAAATCACTTAGATCAACACTAGAAATGCTGCACTCGTCTGAGTCGACAAGCTCCGCCATTATTGTTTACATGCGAGTTGAGCAGCGGCTCCCCACGTGTACGTCAAATGACGGTTTTGCGGAAGTGCGCGGGATTTTAGGGGCGTGTCCCAGAGAAATAACTACCATAACTTGGAATGAAATTTTAATATATTTATAATTTATTTTGATAAAACGAACAGAGATGAATGATATAAGATATATATGTTGTGACAAATATGCAAATTTCCAACATCATGTCACAATCCCTTTAACACTTGTTAAGAAACCCAAGTGAATGAAAATCAAACTGAAATGTAGTTTCTCACACTGACTTTTAAATAAACAAACACATCAGTCCAAACACATACAGTTAATTTATTTCTTCGCATGTGCTGCTACCAGTTTAGATTCTGAGTCACTTGATAAAATGTGGATTACGTCTTTCCTCCTTGGCAGTTTTTTTGACTTCTTTACGATGGAGCTAGTCATGGGTGGTAGCCTTACCTGAGAGGTTTTGGGTACAGACTCGTGTGGCTCTGGGTCCCTGGCTCCGATGGAGGTGGTGCCGACGCAGGTGCAGATGTGGACTCCTGGGACACCACACCCGAACAACTGTCCACAACTCCAAACTCTGGCAGTGCTGACTCCGAGCCAAAGTCCAGAGCTCCAAACTGGAGGTTTAGTCCAGGAACGTCCGCTGAGCCCGGCATCTCCACAGCTGTGGAGGGAATCTACAAGAAAGAAGACGTTTGTTTTTGTATAACTAGCAGAACATCTAACAAGTAGACTAAAGTCCACCTCAGTGTAACTTTGTCAACATCTATTCTTTACTTTGGATGTGGGAGGTATCCGTCGTTTGGGGCCTTTAAGCTGCGCTCGCTGTTGCTGTGGCGTGCTGCTGCCCTGAGGGTCCAGCCCTGCACTGGGAGCAGCAGGTTTAGCACCAGCAGCAGCCAGAACCAGGCCAGCCTGTGCCGGCGAGCTGATGTGTTGGGGCGCAGACGACGCTGAGGCAGGGGCTGCTTGTTGTTGAGATGGAGGACTGGGCTGACGTGCCAGAGGCAAGGAGGGGCCGGAGTGTCTCTGAACCAGCTGGCTCAGCACAAGAGAAGGCTCTGGCTGCAGGCCAAACTCACCTGCAAACACACAACACACACACACAATAATTAAATATACATCGCTCACGTACATTCAAACAAGACTGCACAGATACTGATGAACTTACGGCTGAACTGCGACGACAGAGAGGTGGTGTTAGATTCAGAAGCCTTCATGTCCCAGCTGGAGGAGGAGGGTGGAGGTACAGGTGCTCCCAAACCTGGCAGTCGACCAATAGAGGTGTTGCTTCCTTGGGTGCTAACAGGAGGAGCAGTCTGTGACGAGGGCAGCTGGCCCAAGCCGGGACCCTTAAGCTGTTCCAGTATCTGAGCTCCAGCACTGGGCTGAGTCCTCTTGGCCTGGCCCAAATCCCCAAAACCAGCTCCCAGAACTGATGACTGGTGTGAGAGAGTGTGTGAAGGTATTAGCCTCTGACTTTATCTGCACCGAGTGGCCAGTAAAGGAACAAACGGCATGTGAGTGCTGTTTTTACCAGAGCAGCATGTGCATAGCTTGTGCTGCTCGTTGTGCTGCGGCTTGGGGGCGGCTGCTGGTTATGGTGGGAGTTGGTGAAGACCAGACTCTGTGTGGAAGTGGAGGAAGGTGGTTCTCCTCCTCCAACACCAGGCTTCTGCAGCAAAGAGGCGAGGTCCAGACTAACACACAAAACAGCCATTGGCCCAACTTGATTAGAAAATGATCCCAGAACCAAATATGAATCTTGTGCAGCACAGAGCCTGCAGAACCTAGATTAGTGTACAGTATTTACACGTCAATATACTTTCACTTTATGTAGAAAACATTACCTTTGCCCAGGTGTGATGTGGTTCTCAGCAGCAGGTGCACACGAGGGAGTGAAGACTTTAGTTTCTGAGAGCTGCATAAAAACACACGAGGTCAAAATAATTAGACCAAGAATGTAAACATGTAGCTGAATAAATGACGTGTTGTACTAGATTGACTCACACTGACATCCTCACTCCACTCCTCTGCTGCCCAGTCCTCCGACGTATTCCTCCAGGAAACTAGAAGACAAGATAAACATAACATGAGGGTGCACACAGTGTCATGCAATCTGTTCCCCAACAACTTCATCCAGTATCAGGGAGTGTGTCCTCTCCAGAGCTCACCTGTTCCATCTGTGCTGTTCATGGTGTCACAAACCTCTGCTTGCGTGGTCCCAGTTCCAGCCTCTGAGGTATAATCAGCAGGGTTGAAAGTCCTGGTGAAGAAAGTCAAGCAGAGGTAAAAGTCAATATGTGAAGCTTTTTGCCCCCAAATTTGAGTTTAACAATTAAATGATCCCATTCAATGAGGAGCAACAGTCTATGACAACCAGCAGTGATTGATAAATGAAGTCCAGGGCTGTAAAAGATCATTACAACTTGGGCTATCCTTGTCCTCTCTGGTCTGGATGACATGGCGTCCCATCCATCCATCCATTTTCTTCCGCTTATCCGGGGTCGGGTCACGGGGGTAGCAGCCTAAGTAGGGAGGCCCAGACTTCCCTCTCCCCAGCCACTTGGAGCAGCTCCTCTGGGGGAATCCCAAGGCGTTCCCAGGCCAGCTGAGAAACATAGTCCCTCCAGCGTGTCCTGGGTCTTCCTCTGGGTCTCCTCCCGGTGGGACATGCCCGGAACACCTCACCAGGGAGGCGTCCAGGAGGCATCCTAACCAGATGCCCGAGCCACCTCAACTGGCTCCTCTCGATGTGGAGAAGCAGCGGCTCTACTCCGAGTCCCTCCCGGATGACTGAGCTTCTCACCCTATCTCTAAGGGAGAGTCCAGACACCCTGCGGAGAAAACTCATTTCAGCCGCTTGTATCCGAGATCTCGTTCTTTCGGTCACAACCCAAAGCTCATGACCATAGATGAGGGTGGGAACGTAGATCGATCGGTAAATTGAGAGCTTTGCCTTTTGACTCAGCTCTCTCTTCACCACGACAGACCGGTACAGCGCCCGCTTCACTGCGGATGCTGCACCTATCCGCCTATCGATCTCACGCTCCAGTTTTCCCTCATTCGTGAACAAGACCCCGAGATACTTAAACTCCTCCACTTGGGGCAGGACCTCCTCCCCGACCCGGAGAGGGCATGCTACCCTTTTCCGGCTCAAGACCATGGCCTCGGATTTGGAGGAACTGATCCTCATCCCGGCCGCATCACACTCGGCTGCAAACCGCTCCAGCGAAAGCTGTAGATCACGATCTGATGAAGCCAATAGGACCACATCATCTGCAAAAAACAGAGAAGCGATTCTAAGGCCACCAAAACGGATCCTCTCAACACCTTGGCTGCGCCTAGAAATTCTGTCCATAAAAGTTATGAACAGAATCGGTGACAAAGGGCAACCTTGGCGGAGTCCAACTCTCACTGGAAACGAGCCTGACTTACTGCCGGCAATGCGGACCAAGCTCTGACACCGGTCGTACAGGGACCTAACAGCCCATATCAATGGGCCTGGTACCCCATACTCCCGGAGTACCCCCCACAGAACCCCCCGAGGGACGCGGTCGAATGCCTTTTCCAAGTCCACAAAGCACATGTAAACTGGTTGGGCAAACTCCCACGCACCCTCCAGGACCCTGCTGAGGGTGTAGAGCTGGTCCAGTGTTCCACGACCAGCACGAAAACCACATTGCTCCTCCTGAATCCGAGGTTCGACTATCCGACGGACCCTCCTCTCCAGAACCCCTGAATAGACCTTACCAGGGAGGCTTAAGAGTGTGATCCCCCTATAGTTGGAACACACCCTACGGTCCCCCTTTTTGAATAGGGGAACCACCACCCCAGTCTGCCAATCCAAGGGAACTGCCCCCGATGTCCACGCGATATTGCAGAGTCGCGTAAGCCAACACAACCCCACAACATCCAGAGCCCTAAGGAACTCAGGGCGAATCTCATCCACCCCCGGAGCCCTGCCACCGCGGAGCTTTTTAACCACCTCGGTGACCTCAGCACCAGAGATTGGAGAGCCCGACCCAAAGTCCCCAGGCTCCGCTTCCTCAGTGGAAGACGTGCCAGTAGGATTGAGGAGGTCTTCGAAGTATTCCGCCCACCGACTCACAACATCCCGAGTTGAGGTCAACAGCACGCCATCCCCACCATAAATGGTGTTGGTCGCGTACCGCTTTCCCCCCCTGAGACGCCGGATGGTGGACCAGAATCGCCTCGAAGCCGTACGGAAGTCATTCTCCATGGCCTCTCCGAACTCCTCCCACGCCCGAGTTTTTGCCTCAGCAACCACCCGAGCCGCATGCCGCTTGGACTGTCGGTACCTATCTGCTGCTTCCGGGGTCCCACAGGCCAAAAAGGCCCAATAGGACTCCTTCTTCAGCATGACAGCATCCCTCACCGCCGGTGTCCACCACCGGGTTCGAGGGTTGCCACCACGACAGGCACCAACAACCTTGCGGCCACAACTCTGATAAGCTGCCTCGACAATAGAGGCGCGGAACATGGCCCACTCGGGCTCAATGTCCCCCGCCTCCCTCGGAACGTGTTCAAAGCTCTCCCGGAGGTGGGAGTTAAAGCTCCGTCTTACGGGAGACTCTGCCAGACGTTCCCAGCAGACCCTCACAATACGTTTGGGTCTGCCAGGTCTGACCGGCATCCTCCCCCACCATCGGAGCCAACTCACCACCAGGTAGTGGTCAGTGGACAGCTCCGCCCCTCTCTTCACCCGAGTGTCCAGGACATGCGGCCGCAGATCAGATGAGACGACAACAAAGTCGATCATCGAACTGCGACCTAGGGTGTCCTGGTGCCAAGAGCACATATGTACACCCTTATGCCTGAACATGGTGTTCGTTATGGACAATCCATGACGAGCACAGAAGTCCAATAACAGAACACCACTCGGGTTCAGATCAGGGGGGCCGTTCCTCCCAACCACACCCCTCCAGGTCTCACTGTCATTGCCCACGTGAGCGTTGAAGTCCCCCAGTAGAACAAGGGAGTCCCCAGGAGGTGCACTCTCCAATACCCCCTCCAAGGACTCCAAAAAGGGTGGGTAATCTGCGCTGCCGTTTGGCGCATAGGCACAAACAACAGTCAGAGCCCGTCCCCCCACACGTAGGCGAAGGGAGGCTACCCTCTCGTTCACCGGGGTGAACCCCAACGTACAGGCACCAAGATGGGGGGCAACAAGTATGCCCACTCCTGCTCGGCGCCTCTCACCAGGGGCAACTCCAGAGTGGAAGAGTGTCCAACCCCTCTCAAGGAAACTGGTTCCAGAGCCAGAGCCATGCGTTGAGGTGAGTCCGACTATTTCTAGCCGGAACCTCTCAACCTCACACACTAGCTCAGGCTCCTTCCCCACCAGAGAGGTGACATTCCATGTCCCAATGGCCAGCTTCTGTAGCCGAGGATCAGACCGCCAGGGTCCCCGCCCTCGGCCACCACCCATCCCACATTGCACCCGACCCCTTTGGCCCCTCCCATAGGTGGTGAGCCCATGGGAAGGGGGACCCACGTCTCCTCTTCGGGCTGTGCCCGGCCGAGCTCCATGGGTAAAAGCCCGGCCACCAGGCGCTCGCCAACGTGCCCCACCTCCGGGCCTGGCTCCAGAGTGGGGCCCCGGTGACCCGCGTCCGGGCGAGGGAACATTGTATCCATGGCGTCCCAGTGTTCCATAAAGAACTTCAAATCGTGACTCATCTGACCACAGAACAGTCTTCCATTTTGCCACACTCCATTTTAAATGACCCCTGGCCCAGTGCAAACGTCTGAGCTTGTGGAGCTTGCTTAGAAATGGCTTCCTCTTTGCACTGTAGAGTTTCAGCTGGCAACGGTGGATTGTGTTCACTGACAATGCTTTCTGGAAGTATTCCTGAGCCCATTCTGTTATTTCCTTGACAGTGGCATTCCTGTTTGAGGTGCAGTGACGTTTAAGGGCCCGGAGATCACGAGCATCCAGTAGAGTTTTACAGCCTTGACCCTTACGCACAGCGATTGTTCCAGATTCTCTGAATCTTTTGATGATGTTATGCACGGTTGATGATGATAACTTAAAAGTCTTTGCTATTTTACGCTGGGTAACACCATTCTGGTATTGCTGCACTATCTTTCTGCACAACAATGGTGGAATTGGTGATCCTCTTACCATCTTGGCTTCTGAGAGACACTGACACTCTGAGAAGCTCTTTTTATACCCAATCATGTTGTCAATTGACCTAATTAGTGTTAATTGGTCTTCCAGCTGTTCGTTATATGCTCAATTTCCTTTTTCCAGCCACTTATTGCTACTTGTCCCAACTTTTTTGGGATTTGACGACACTGTGAAATTTTGAATCAACATATTTTTCATTTAAAATGTTACATTTGCTCAGATTAAACTTTTGATCTGTCATCTATGTTCTATTACGAATAAAATATTGACATTTGCCATCTCCACATCATTTCATTCAGTTTTTATTCACAATTTGTTTAGTGTCCCAACTTTTTTGGAATCTGGTTTATA
>JBBPBX010096533.1:0-13013 GCA_038048925.1 Garcialebias charrua
TAATTTAGTTGCATTAAATTTTTGATCTACGTTGGCGGCTGCAGCAAGGCCGAGCTCCATTTATGATTATCTGGTATTCTTGAATGTTAAGCTATCTGGTGTTCTTGAATGTTAAGCTCCTTTTTTTAATTTTATTTTATGGATGTGAGTTCAAAGCTGTTTTGCATAATATTCTGCTTAAATTGCATATTCTCCAATCCATGTTGTTTAAGGAGGGGTGGGGAAGGTGGTGAGCTCTGGGTGGCATAGGTTAAGTGCATGATTGCGGACCAAAGTAAGGGTTGGTTACCCAAGTATAATTTAGTTAGAAATATTCTGAAGGTTCTTATTGACTTGGGAGTCGCTGGGTGGGGGGTTATGTGTGGTTTTTGGGATTGGTGTGTTTTTTATTTTTATTTTTTGCTCTGCCCTAGGATGTTTATATTGAGAATATGTTTACAATATATCTTGCTTTACATACATCGAGAAGATTTCATTCAGTAGTAATAATTTAAGTCTGATGAGCTGGAATGTCAAAGGGTTAAACAATGTTGTAAAGAAAAGGAAAATATTGTCCTTTATCAAAGCTAAGAAATGCCATATTGTATTTATTCAGGAGACACATCTCTCCCTGCTGGAATCTAATAGACTGGGTGCAGGCTGGGTTGGCTTTGTGGGTGCTAGCTGTGGCAACAGTAAAAGCAGAGGGGTTGCCACACTCATTGATAAACATCTACAGTTTAAATGCTTGAAGCAGAGTAAAGATACAGAAGGAAGGATGTTTTTGATGTTGTGCGAAATCCAAGGGAAAAAATTTATTTTGGCAAATGTTTATGCACCTAATGTTGATGACCCTTCTTTTTTTGGACAACTGGAGAAGAAAATAATGGATTTAGGGAATTATCCTGTTATTGCAGCGGGAGACTTTAATGAGGTGATGGACATGACGCTAGACAGAAGCGCTGTGATATCGCGCACCCCAAAAACACATACTGCACTTAAAGGTTTATGCGAAGCCAGTGGTCTTGTTGATGTTTGGCGGTTACAAAATCCTTCTGGAAGGAATTATACTTTTTACTCTTCTCCTCATCAATCTTTTTCAAGAATTGATTTTTTTCTAGTTACCCAATCATTAATGACAGCGGTTACCTATACTAACATCGGGAACATAGTACTTTCAGATCATAGTCCTATCTATCTCTACATGAATGCGGTCAATACTATTGTGAGAAGTCCTAGATGGAGATTAAATTCTAGTCTCCTACTGGATGAAGCTTTTAAAGATTCCCTCAAATCACAAATTAAATTTTACATCGACACTAATGTTCCATCAGCTCCATCTGCCGGAGTGGCGTGGGAGGCACTAAAGGCTTACTTAAGGGGTTATATCATTCAGCAAGCTTCATTTAAAAAAAAAGAAAAGAAAATTAAATTAGTTGATTTAGAAAGAGAAATTGAGATCATAGAGTCTGATTTCAAAAGGAACCCTTCCCCAGTAAATTTAAACAAACTTACAAAATTGAAGTATGAATATAATATAATTATGTCAGAAAAAGCTGAATTTAGTTTATTTCGCGCCAGGCAAAAATATTTTGAAGAAGGAGATAAGGCGGGTAGGCTATTGGCTAGGTATATTAAGCAGAGAGAAGCCATGAGCTCCATCTCAGCTGTTAGGGATGGAAATGGTCAGCTGGTCTCAGACCCCCATGAAATAAATGTCGTATTTAGTGATTACTATAAGAATCTTTATAGCTCTGAATCATCAGCCTCATCAGAAAGTATCAATAAATTTCTATCTGACTTAAATCTACCCAGAATAAAAAAGGATCAACTTGTAGGTCTTGACCGTCCAATTACTACTGAAGAAATAGTGGGGGTAATAAAACACCTACCTTCAAATAAGGCCCCCGGGCTAGATGGTTTCACGTCAGAATTCTATAAAGCATTTCCAGAAGAATTAGCCCCCCTACTTTTAAATGCATATAATGAGTCATTTGACCAGAAAACGTTACCACCTACACTTTCAGAGGCTCTTATCACTCTCATTCTGAAAAAAGATAAGGAACCCTCAGAATGCAAGAATTATCGACCTATAAGTTTAACATCATATGATAGTAAAATATTATCAAAAATTTTAGCTAATCGATTAGACCGAGTTCTTACCACATTAGTGCATCCTGATCAGGTTGGTTTCATACGCTCTCGCTCCTCGGCGGATAACATTAGAAGGCTTATTGACATTATGTGGGAAGTACGGGATAGCCGGATGCCTATGGCTGCTCTATCATTAGATGCAGAAAAGGCATTCGACAGAGTTGAATGGCAATATCTATTTTCAACTTTGGAATGGTTTGGCTTTAGTAATAATTTCATAAACTGGATTCGACTTATATATGCTCAGCCAGTGGCATCCGTTCTTACAAACGGAATAATTGGCTCATCATTTAAACTGAAAAGAGGTACCAGACAGGGTGACCCCCTGTCCCCCTTACTATTTGCGTTAGCCCTGGAACCATTGGCAGTTGCTATTCGAAAAGAAGTTAACCTTCCGGGCATTTCTATAGGACATAATTGTCATAAGCTTATGTTGTATGCCGATGATATTCTTCTCTATGTGTCAGATCCGGCGAATTCTATCCCAACTTTGCTCTCTCTAATTAATGTATTTTCGGACATTTCAGGCTATAAGGTCAATTGGACAAAATCCGAGGCCCTCCCACTTACTGCATTCTGCCCTAAGAATGCATTTCCATCAGACATGTTTTCATGGCCCAAAAAAGGTTTAAAATACCTTGGAATAATTTTTCCACCCCAGCTTAATAATATTATTAAGATTAATCTTGAACCTTTGCTAGACAGAATGAGAGTTGACATAGAGCGCTGGAGTCAATTATATCTTTCCATGTGGGGAAAAGTAAATGTTATTAAAATGATTTGCACTCCCAAGTTTAACTACTTATTACAGGCTCTCCCGATACATGTCCCGATGATATATTTTAAACAGTTTGACAAGCTCTGTAACTTATTTATTTGGAATAAAAAAAAGCCAAGATTGAACTTACGAAAGTTACAAACACCTGCAGATAGGGGAGGTCTAGGAATGCCTAACTTACTAAACTATCACTATGCTTTTTCTATTAGACACTTGGCTCATTGGTTTTTGCCCCCTGAAAGAGCTCCACCTTGGTTCACTCTCGAGACAGTAGTGTGTCAACCACTGACACTGCCTAGCTGTTTATCATCTAACCTTGCTCCTCAGAATCAGTTGCATCCGGTCTTGTCTCATATGAAATGGCTGTGGAAAAAGATGTCTAAAATTTTTAAATTCGACCCACACCTTAATAAATATGCAAGCGTCTGGTATAATCCTAAACTTTGCATAGGTAAAAATCCCTTCTTCTGGAAATCTTGGTATCAGAAAGGGATTTCTGAAATAGGCGACTTATATAGGAATGGTTCATTAAAATCCTTTGAAACACTGGTGGTGGAATTTAAAGTATCCAGAGAAGACTTTTGGAAATACTTACAATTACGACATTTATTGGTGAAAACTTTTGGTTCACCCACTTATACTCCTGCACCATGTACCACACTGGACGAGATTAAAAAGGTGTTTGGTCAAGGGCATGAAGTATCTGCTTATTATAAAATGTTGTTGACAACCTTGGACTGTAATATCATGTATCTTAAGAAATGCTGGGAAACAGATCTGAACCTCAATTTTACTGATGAGGAATGGAATTTGATTATTAGGAATGGCAAAAAAATGTCAAGGGAACTAAGAACAAGACTGGTGCAATTTAAGATCTTACATAAAATATACTGGACACCATATAGATTGTACAGGGCTGGCTTGTCTAATACCCCAGCATGCTGGAAATGTCAGAGGGATAAGGGCACATTAGTGCATGTGCTTTGGGAGTGTCCAAATATTCAAGAGTACTGGTCATTAATTCATGAAGTTTTGGAGAGGATAGTTGGCCAGAATTTACCCTTTTGTAGGAAGCTATATATTCTTGGGGATTCATCATCACTGGTCCACTTGCCCTCCTCCATTTCGCAATGGGTACAGACAGCTATTATGCTGGGGAGGAAGTTGCTGGTGGGAGAGTGGAAAAGTTCATCTATACCTTCGTTAATTCATTGGTATAGATCCCTGGGCAAACTTGCTGCATTAGAAAGATTATCTTATAGATTGGTGAATAGAGTTGAGGAATACAACAAAAAGTGGTCCCATTATCTGTTGTATGTGGGTTAAATGACATCTCCAGCTTATCTTTAGTTTGCAGATAAAATTACACTGTAAATATATTATTACTTAAAGGTTTCTGGGGTTAGGGCTATTTGATTTAATGTATATATGTAACTTTATGGTTATTGGTAGAGTGTGTTATTGTGATTTTTATTTTTTTTATTTTATTTATTTGTCTTTTCTATTATTTTCTCTATTAAATAATTTCATTATTGTATTGACACATGCTATGAGATTCCAGAAAAATTACTATTTATTAATGTTTGTTACAGTATACGTATAAGACTGGAATTGTTGTATAATTTTCGTTATGAAAAATCAATAAAAATTTTGAATCATAAAAAAAAAAAAAAGAAAAGCATTGTTCGAGTTACACGGTTTATGCTTCTTTACACCAGAAAATATGGTACCGAAACTCACCAGAGGACATAGCAGCTTGACACAGTGAGTGGAAAATTACTACAGACAGGCAGACCGGAGCAGAGACGGGTGGATGGTGTCACCAGACGGCAGAAAACAGCGGAGCTGGAACGGAGGAGAAAGAGCTAACATGCTAACAGACCTCGCTGTAAACGCTGTGGACTGCGTGAAGCTGCAGGAAACTGCAGAGCTCGGAGGTGCACGAGCTAACATGCTAACAGATGGAGGAAGAATTCACCAGCTACCAGTAAGAAATGAAATCAACTCTTTTTTCCTTCATTATGGCTCTGAAATTTATGTGTTTTTTGATAATTATGTAGGGTAATGTGTTAGGATAGGCTAAGTGCTTGGTAAAAATACAGTACTGTATGTATGAGGGGCCGTTTGGATGTATGAGGTGCAAGTATGAGGTGCCGTATGGACGTATTTTCCGACTTACGTCGATTTTCGAGTTAAGAACGGGCGTAGGAACGGAACTCGTCGTAAGTCAAGGACCACCTGTATTTACTGTGTCTGTAGAACTTTCCCTGTGTTGTATTTGTGTTATAAAACTGATTTTTTTATCCAGTAGTGTTATAAAACTGATCATTGTTGCTGTTATAGTTATTATAGCTGAAAATGCCAGTGTCAGTTGAGGAGTTGATGCAGAGGGACAGGATAATGTCAGTCAGGAGTGAGGAGGAGGAAGTGGCAGATGATGACGAAGAGGAGAAGAAGATGGAGGTGAAAGAAGAGGAAGAGAGCAATGATGACTTTAGAAAATGATGCATTTATGGACAGAGTTGCAGAGTCAGTCTTCTGCTCAAGTTGTTAATGATGTGAGTTGGCGGTTTCATTTTGTTTGGGGGAGACATTATGATGTTATATGTCTGTATTCATTTGTGTTTTTGTTCCTTAATATTTGATGGGATTTTTATGATAAGCTGCTTGTTAAATAAACTTTTACAAACTAATTGGTATTTTTATTTGTATCATTGAATACATACAAACATAAACAGTTTCGATTGTTGAAAAAACTTTTTGCAAATGAAGATTTTGTGATAAAATTATGGTTCCATGTGTGTCTGTCATGCAATCAGATAAAAAGCCTCTCCAAAGCACAATCCCTGGCTGAATTTCATGAGTGTTGTTGTATGTAAATATACCTTTCAATCATTAACAGAGACAGTTTGAAGTAAAATCAATGTCAACTCACCAAATAAACAAATAATAAATGAGCATTTACCTGCAGAGTAGAAGCAGCTGAGCCGCTGGTCTCTGACAGTCCTGTCCCTCTGGGGATACTGGACACGATGTACCTGGAGCCCTTTGGCACAGGCTGTCTGACCACCATCTTTCCTTTCCTGGTCTCTGCTAGAAACAGACTGTACCAGTAGGCATCGTTGGACACCAGAGTGGAGTCTGCGATGGTGGAGTTCCTCTCACTGATCACACTGTTCCTGCTGGGAGGAGCAGCTTTGCTGGGCTTGGCTTTCTGGCACTTCAGCACGATGGTGACCAGGATGGTGATGAGCAGGAGAAACGACACCGAGCCCAGACCGATGACCAAATACAGGTTGATGTCTGAAAAGATGTCATATTCCAGAGACATCTCCGTCATGTCAGAGTACGCCTTCACAGCAGTCTCCACTGTCTGCAGCTTGATGGTGACTGTAGCAGACAGAGCGGGCTCCCCGTTGTCCTTGGCAACAACAACCAGTCTGTGGTGGCGCGGGTCTTTGTAGCTGAACATCCTCATGGTCCGGATCTCTCCGTTGTACTGGTCCAGACTGAACAAGGAGGCGTCAGTCAACTGGAGGAACTGGTAGGTGATCCGAGAGTTGTGCACAGAGTCTGTGTCCAAGGCGATCACCTTGGACACCAGAGAGCCTTTATCAGTGGATCTGGGGATCTTTTCCTCCACCAAGGAGCCGTGCGCTCGCCATGGAGAGACGATAACTGGAGCATTGTCGTTTTGGTCCACAATGATGATGTGGACGGTCACATTACTGCTGAGAGGAGGAGAACCAGAGTCTCTGGCCTCGATGTGGAACAGAAACTCCTTCTCAATCTCATAGTCAAAAGTTTTCAGCGCGTAAAGATTCCCGTTCTCTGGATTGATGTTGAACACCATGGACATGGAGGTGTTGGCGATCTCCTTCTCCAGGATGAAGTAAACTAGATACTGGTTTTCATGGAGGTCAGGGTCAAAGGCAGTGAGTGAGCTGAGCAGGGCCCCGGGGGCGTTATTCTCCATCACACGTATAGTATAAAAAGACTGGGGGAACTGTGGAACGTTGTCATTAACATCCAGCAGCTCTAAAGTCATAGTTTCATTATCAGATAAAGGAGGAGAACCTCTGTCTGTCACAGTGAAAGTGACGTCATATTCTGGGACCTTCTCTCGGTCTAATGGCTCTGACACCACTAATTCATAATAATTATCAGAGGACTCCCTCAGCTTGAAAGGCATGTTGTGTGGAATATGAAGATCAACCACTCCATTATCACCTGAGTCTTTATCACTCACACTAACTACAGCTATCACTGTGTCTAACTCAATGTTTTCACTCACTGGACTCTGAAATGATTTAATGGATAATTGTGGGTGGTTGTCGTTCATGTCTTCAACTAAAATCTTTATGCTACATTGTCCTGATAAACTGTTGGCTCCTTTGTCTGTTGCTATAACTTCCATATCATAAATCCTGAAGTCCTCATAGTTCAACATTCCTTTGACAGTAATTTCTCCTGTGGTTGGATTCAGATTAAACGTCTCCTGAGTTTTCTCTGATGTATATAAACTATATGAATATGTCAGATCAGAATTAGATCCTTCATCTAAATCTGTTGCATTAAGATGAATTACAGGGCTTCCAATCGGTGAATTTTCCAGTATTTTGACAGTAAGACTAGTTTTGTCAAATGTAGGAGAATTATCATTAGTGTCTAAAACACGAACAATGACACTGGCTGTCCCGGATCGAGCAGGTGTTCCTCCATCTACAGCTGTTAGTATTAAATTATGAACAGACTGCTGCTCCCGGTCTAACGTCCTTATCAGGATCAAATCAGCAAATTTTTTTCCATCTCTTCCCGTTTGAACCTCTATTTTGAAGTATTCACTTTCACTCAGATGATATGTTTTAACTGAATTAGTTCCTACATCTGCATCCACTGCATTACTCAGAGAAAACCTCTCCCCTTTCGACGTCGCTTCAGAAATGTCCAAATGGATGACGTCTCTTCTGAACTGCGGGGCGTTGTCGTTCATGTCCAAAATTTCTAATTCAATGTTAAACATACGCACGGGATTTTCTAATGAGACCTCCAGTGTTAAATAACAAGACGCTTTAAATGTGCAAATCATTTCCCTGTCGATCTTCTCCACAATGTACAGCTCCCCAGTCTCTTTGTTCACATCCAGATATTTCTTGTTAGCGATGATGTCGAGGCGCATCTTTCTCTTTGTCAGCGTTTTAACATCCAGGCCGAGGTCTGTGGCGAGGTTTGCAACCACTGATCCCTCCTTCATCTCTTCAGGTATAGAGTAATGAGTCACGGAGGTTGAACTGTCTCGAATGAAGGTAAAAAGAATAAGGAGCTGCACGTACCTCAGCAGTGAAGCCTTTGTTCCAACGTGAGCCATTGTTATAATCAGGATATTTCGACATATAAAAGACAAGCTTTCCGTTAAAAAATAAAAATAGTTACAAAGTATTTGTTTGTACACCCTAGGACCCTAATAAACTGCGTAATAGGAAAAAAATTAATCGTTTTGCGGCTGTTTACCAAACGCGGTTTCAGCACCACGGAGCTGTCCTGCGCTGCTGCTCAGACACCCGCTGCTGTCATGGCGGTCAAAAGCTGCTATTGTAAGAATAAAACAGCGCCACCGTAAAATATATCAAATAAGTTAAAGCTGAAAAATAAATAACGTTGTAGTGGATAGAAAACAAATTATGTTGGTATTTTCAGTAAAAAAAAAAAAAAATTAATGTATTCCCGAAGTAGTGAAAAATTGTATTAAAGTATGTCGTGTTAAAACAGGAATGAAATCCGAACGGAAGATAAAACCATGTTTAAAGTTACATTATTCTATTTATTCATTTGTAATGTGTGCTTAAATTTTTCGTTAAGTTGTTATTTGATTAAATGTTATTGATGTGGCACCCGGAAACACGCCTCACAACGATTATAACACTGATAACGTTCCTTGAAACATGTTAGGAGGTACGTTGGACAGTTTCTCCGATAGCCTATGGGGATGATAACAGTTGATAGCGCCCATTGTATAAACTGACAACATCCGAATCCGCTGGATGTGTTAAAATTTAAATCATGTTTTTGAACAGAAGAACAAACAGATTAAAATGTATTTATTTTTATAATGTTTTAACCCTGCTGTGCCAGTCAAACGTCACGTGCGAGCAGCCCCTCCCAATTTGAAAAAATAAATAAAAACAAAATAAAAAGGAGAACTGGTAGCAAACATTCTAAAGAAGAAAGGAGAAAGAGATGGGAGGAGCAGAAACATAAGGAAAAAGAAAAGTAAAGAGGCAATGTAAGATGCTATGGAAGCGGATATGAGACGTATTTAAAACTAAAATGGTTTAGCAGGAATGCTTTTTCATTTCAAAGTCAAGCTGCCTTTTTTGAGTCATAAATAAAATTTAAAATGAATAAACCAAACTGCATTTTCATTTTCTTCTTCGAGACTGCTCAATTTGTAACTTAATTAAAATGATAAGTAAAATAACATTTAACATTTAATTTTCAATATATGTCTAAGTAAAAAGTGGCCAAAATTCATTTTGAAATCTCAATTTTGAAAATTAAAATGAAATAGCAGAAATGCTTTTTAATTTCAAAGTCAAGCTGCCTTTTTTGAGTCAGAAATAAAATTAAGATTAAATCATTTTCATTTTCTTATTCAGCACTGTTATATCTCATTGAACTACAGAGCAAACTGCATTTTCATTTTCATCCTGCCCCCCTGCGCTCAAAGTGTGACAATATTCAATCTCAAAAGCAAACCCAGAGTAATTGAGACGAAATTAAAACTAAAATGGTTTAGCAGGAATGCTTTTTCATTTCAAAGTCAAGCTGCCATTTTTTGAGTCATAAATAAAATTTAAAATGAATAAACCAAACTGCATTTTCATTTTCTTCTTCGAGACTGCTCAATTTGTAACTTAATTAAAATGATAAGTAAAATAACATTTAACATTTAATTTTCAATATATGTCTTAGTAAAAAGTGGCCAAAATTCATTTTGAAATGTCAATTTTGAAAATTAAAATGAAATAGCAGAAATGCTTTTTAATTTCAAAGTCAAGCTGCCTTTTTTGAGTCAGAAATAAAATTAAGATTAAATCATTTTCATTTTCTTATTCAGCACTGTTATATCTCATTGAACTACAGAGCAAACTGCATTTTCATTTTCAGCCTGCCTCCCTGCGCTTAAAATGTGACAATATTCAATCTCAAACTCAAACCACGAGAGTGACGTAATGCGCTTGTCAGACAGCAGAGGGCTTGCGGAGTTTTAGACAGGAGGAGACAGTTTCCTCCTTCCGCTGAAAGACCTGCTGTGAACTCTTGTCACGGGCATTTTTATTTATATATTATTATTATTTCTATTTATTTACTACTGTAAATAGGCTCTGTTCACAAGTGCCGTAAATCACTTGCGCATTGACCGGAAAGGTAATTTCCAGCTTCCGGTCTAGCCCCGGTCTCTGTGAAAATAGTGCTGTCTGAATGTTTACAAGAGCTGCCCAAGACAATGTTCATCTTATCGTTGATTCCTGGTCCCCTGCTCCGACAAGCAAACGTAACAAGGGATTTAAATTGCATGTCTCAAGTTTTCTGCACAACTACGAGGGTAAGTAACGTTAGTTTGATCGCGTTGTGTTGTTGCTACCTGTTAGCGGCTAACGTTAGCCGCGATCTTTTTTTTGTGTACTCACGTTAGAGAAACAGATTTTCCACACTTAAACAAAACGGCTCATATTTTGTGATCATTCTACAAACATGCTGCTCTTCTCAGTTTCATGCAAAAATCAGGAGACAGCTGTGAAGTCGTTGTCAGGGCTCTGTGTCAGGTCCATGAAGAAAGCTGAAAAACCTCACCATAGGGTGAAGCTAGGATTGTTCAGATGACAGTTTTAAGATTGTTGGTTCAGTAACCCCACGTTCCTGTTGTTAATGTAGATTTAGCTAAGATGGTAATTAAATATTAAATAAAAATAGGATGGAATTTGGCTACACTTTAAGAAGATGTAAACAGTTGAGTTTGGCCTTGCTAGTCTCCAGTGGGTTATTTGCTGCATGCATTGTTCTTTTAATTTGGTAATTCATGCATATTATTGTAGTTTTACTTTAATCTAAAGAACACACTCACAGCCCTTCTTCTTCTTCTGAAGGCTAGAAGTTACTCTCTGATTTAAGGGGGGTGAACATTTGTGCTCAAAACAGTTTTCAGTTTATTAAAAAATAGACTGTGTGCACCCTTATGTTATGTTTAACTTGTCTTCTAGTTTCCTGGAGGAATACGTCGGAGGACTGGGCAGCAGAGCAGAGGAGTGGAGCGAGGATGTCAGTGTGAGTCAGTCAATCTAGTACATTCAGCTACATACTGTATTTACATTCTTGGTCTAATTATTTTGACCTCGTGTGTTTTTATGCAGCTCTCAGAAACTAAAGTCTTCACTCCCTCATGTGCACCTGCTGCTGAGAACCATATCACACCTGGGCAAAGGTAATGTTTTCTCCACAGAGTCTTGATTTTACTTCATTTTTTATCGATTCTACCTGTTTAACTTGTCATTTTATTGTATATTAAATTGAGTTTTTAGTTCACTGTGTGTTAGTGTACTGACATGCAGAGGTGGGTAGGAACAAGTTACATTTACTCAGTTACATTTACTTAAGTAGCTTTTTGAGAAAATTGTACTTGTCAGAGTAGTTTAAATGTGAAAGACTTATACTTTTACTTGAGTAAATTTTAGGGGAGAAAACCGCAACTTTTACTCAGTTACTATGGGCTTTCTGCCGATCGCTACAGTTACTTTTGTTTCAAGTACCGGTATGTAAAAATATTTGCAGCAAAATTATTGCGTAACTTGTTGTCACCTGACATGTAACCAATAAAGTGAAGCCAACCAGTCACGTGACCACAACAAACTCTCCGCGCGGGCCATGTTGAGTGACGTCGGAGATTCTAGTAAACAGTTAATGCTGTTTATAGGATGTCAAAATGTAAGAAAATGAGTTCCAACATTTACTGGTAGAAACAAAGTTTTGCAGAAAGTCAAGTTTTTTATTATTTAACAGAATTATTTGGGCTACAGTTCCCTTTGTGTTTGATTTTTAATTACAACAATGTAAAATATGTTTATTTCTAAATCCTTTTGGCTGGTATTGCCTTTGTTTTTTAATTTATAACAATGTATGTTCAGTCTCATTAAAAGTTATGTTTCCTTGTAAATCCATTTGCATGTTATAATTTAATGACACAAGATGGTACTCCGCAGTTACTCACTACTTGAGTAGGTTATAATCAAAGTACTTTATTACTTTTACTCAAGTAAATTTTTGGATGCCTACTCACTACTTTTACTTGAGTAATATTTGGTTCAAGTAACAATACTTTTACTTGAGTAAAAATTTTGAATACTCTACCCACCTCTGCTGACATGTAAATACTGTACTGTACACACTACACTAATACTGTATAGGTTCTGCAGGCTCTGTGCTGCACAAGATTCATATATCTCGCCTCTTTGCTGCAGAAGCCTGGTGTTGGAGGAGGAGAACCACCTTCCTCCGCTTCCACACAGAGTCTGGTCTTCACCAACTCCCACCATAACCAGCAGCCGCCCCCGAGCTGCAGCACAAGATTTTGATGGCCGCTACAGTGACACACAAGTTATCCTGGACTGTACAGAACTACGGTGTCAAACACCTTCATCCCTGCTCCTCCAGAGTAAAGTCTTCTCTTTGGTCAGGAAGTGGAGATCCATTTCCTGACCAAAGAGAAGACTTTTCTTCATATCTCCATTGGAGATATGAAGAAAAGTCTTCTCTTTGGTCAGGAAATGGAGATATGAAGTTTGATAGAAAAGCTGATGGCACAGTCTTGAAGAAAAACAAAATGCTGTCATTTACGTATATTGACATTGTCTTACATTTGTAAGTAGATATTCTTGATGGAAACATGTTGTACTGTTTTCTCTGGAGGTAAATAAAAATAAATGTCACATTTTTGTAAGTGCAGTACCTAAACATTTTATTGACCACTGTATTTTGGTATGTGGATATCTTAAATTAATTTTATGTGAGAATGTTAACCTATTGTACCTAAGTTTTTTGAGAGGTC
>JBBPBX010096534.1:0-13013 GCA_038048925.1 Garcialebias charrua
TATGATGAGTACAATTAATGGACTAAGTTTTCCCTCGCCCGGACGCGGGTCACCGGGGCCCCACTCTGGAGCCAGGCCCGGAGGTGGGGCACGCTGGCGAGCGCCTGGTGGCCGGGCTTTTACCCATGGAGCCCGGCCGGGCACAGCCCGAAGAGGAGACGTGGGTCCCCCTTCCCATGGGCTCACCACCTGTGGGAGGGGCCAAAGGGGTCGGGTGCAATGTGAGATGGGTGGCGGCCGAGGGCGGGGACCCTGGCGGTCTGATCCTCGGCTACAGAAGCTGGCCATTGGGACATGGAATGTCACCTCTCTGGTGGGGAAGGAGCCTGAGCTAGTGTGTGAGGTTGAGAGGTTCCGACTAGAAATAGTCGGACTCACCTCAACGCATGGCTCTGGCTCTGGAACCAGTTTCCTTGAGAGGGGTTGGACACTCTTCCACTCTGGAGTTGCCCCTGGTGAGAGGCGCCGAGCAGGAGTGGGCATACTGGTTGCCCCCCATCTTGGTGCCTGTACGTTGGGGTTCACCCCGGTGAACGAGAGGGTAGCCTCCCTTCGCCTACGTGTGGGGGGACGGGCTCTGACTGTTGTTTGTGCCTATGCACCAAACGGCAGCTCAGACTACCCACCCTTTTTGGAGTCCTTGGAGGGGGTATTGGAGAGTGCGCCTCCTGGGGACTCCCTTGTTCTACTGGGGGACTTCAACGCTCACGTGGGCAATGACAGTGAGACCTGGAGGGGTGTGGTTGGGAGGAACGGCCCCCCTGATCTGAACCAGAGTGGTGTTCTGTTATTGGACTTCTGTGCTCGTCATGGATTGTCCATAACGAACACCATGTTTAAGCATAAGGGTGTCCATATGTGCTCTTGGCACCAGGACACCCTAGGTCGCAGTTCGATGATCGACTTTGTTGTCGTCTCATCTGATCTGCGGCCGCATGTCTTGGACACTCGGGTGAGGAGAGGGGCGGAGCTGTCTACTGACCACTACCTGGTGGTGAGTTTGCTCCGATGGTGGGGGAGGATGCCGGTCAGACCTGGCAGACCCAAACGTATCGTGAGGGTCTGCTGGGAACGTCTGGCAGAGTCTCCCGTAAGACGGAGCTTTAACTCCCACCTCCGGGAGAGCTTTGAACACGTTCCGAGGGAGGCGGGGGACATGGAGTCCGAGTGGGCCGTGTTCCGCGCCTCTATTGTCGAGGCAGCTTATCGGAGCTGTGGCCGCAAGGTTGTTGGTGCCTGTCGAGGTGGCAACCCTCGAACCCGGTGGTGGACACCGGCAGTGAGGGATGCTGTCAGGCTGAAGAAGGAGTCCTATTGGGCCTTTTTGGCTTGTGGGACCCCGGAAGCAGCTGATAGGTACCGGCAGTCCAAGCGGCATGCGGCTCGGGTGGTTGCTGAGGCAAAAACTCGGGCGTGGGAGGAGTTCGGAGAGGCCATGGAGAATGACTTCCGTACGGCTTCGAGGCGATTCTGGTCCACCATCCGGCGTCTCAGGGGGGGAAAGAGGTACGAGACCAACACCATTTATGGTGGAGGTGGCGTGCTGCTGACCTCAACTCGGGATGTTGTGAGTCGGTGGGCGGAATACTTCGAAGACCTCCTCAATCCTACTGGCACGTCTTCCACTGAGGAAGCAGAGCCTGGGGACTTTGGGTCGGGTTCTCCGATCTCTGGTGCTGAGGTCGCCGAGGTGGTTAAAAAGCTCCGCGGTGGCAAGGCTCCGGGGGTGGATGAGATTCGCCCGGAGTTCCTTAGGGCTCTGGATGTTGTAGGGTTGTGTTGGCTTACGCGACTCTGCAATATCGCGTGGACATCGGGGGCAGTTCCCTTGGATTGGCAGACTGGGGTGGTGGTTCCCCTATTTAAAAAGGGGGACCGTAGGGTGTGTTCCAACTATAGGGGGATCACACTCTTAAGCCTCCCTGGTAAGGTCTATTCAGGGGTTCTGGAGAGGAGGGTCCGTCGGATAGTCGAACCTCGGATTCAGGAGGAGCAGTGTGGTTTTCGTCCTGGTCGTGGAACACTGGACCAGCTCTACACCCTCAGCAGGGTCCTGGAGGGTGCGTGGGAGTTTGCCCAACCAGTTTACATGTGTTTTGTGGACTTGGAGAAGGCATTCGACCGCGTCCCTCGGGGGGTTCTGTGGGGGGTACTCCGGGAGTATGGGGTACCAGGCCCTTTGATAAGGGCTGTTAGGTCCCTGTACGACCGGTGTCAGAGCTTGGTCCGCATTGCCGGCAGTAAGTCAGGCTCGTTTCCGGTGAGAGTTGGACTCCGCCAAGGTTGCCCTTTGTCACCGATTCTGTTCATAACTTTTATGGACAGAATTTCTAGGCGCAGCCAAGGTGTTGAGAGGATCCGTTTTGGTGACCTTAGAATCGCTTCTCTGTTTTTTGCAGATGATGTGGTCCTACTGGCTTCATCAGTTCGTGATTTACAACTTTCACTGGAGCGGTTTGCAGCCGAGTGTGATGCGGCCGGGATGAGGATCAGTTCCTCCAAATCCGAGGCCATGGTCTTGAGCCGGAAAAGGGTAGCATGCCCTCTCCGGGTCGGGGAGGAGGTCCTGCCCCAAGTGGAGGAGTTTAAGTATCTCGGGATCTTGTTCACGAATGAGGGAAAACTGGAGCGTGAGATCGATAGGCGGATAGGTGCAGCGTCCGCAGTGAAGCGGGCGCTGTACCGGTCTGTCGTGGTGAAGAGAGAGCTGAGTCAAAAGGCAAAGCTCTCAATTTACCGATCGATCTACGTTCCCACCCTCATCTATGGTCATGAGCTTTGGGTTATGACCGAAAGAACAAGATCTCGGATACAAGCGGCTGAAATGAGTTTTCTCCGCAGGGTGGCTGGACTCTCCCTTAGAGATAGGGTGAGAAGCTCAGTCATCCGGGAGGGACTCGGAGTAGAGCCGCTGCTTCTCCACATCGAGAGGAGCCAGTTGAGGTGGCTCGGGCATCTGGTTAGGATGCCTCCTGGACGCCTCCCTGGTGAGGTGTTCCGGGCACGTCCCACCGGGAGGAGACCCAGAGGAAGACCCAGGACGCGCTGGAGGGACTATGTTTCTCGGCTGGCCTGGGAACGCCTTGGGATTCCCCCGGAGGAACTGCTCCAAGTGGCTGGGGAGAGGGAAGTCTGGGCCTCCCTACTTAGGCTGCTACCCCCGCGACCCGACCCCGGATAAGCGGAAGAAGATGGATGGATGGATGGAAATTATATATAAATTATAGAAAGGAAAATAAGTGAGATTAAAACATTTCTGCATTTCTACTTGCAAGAGGCGTTGTTTTCCTTCTCCAGATCCATACAGTGTTAAGAAATAGTAAAACACCACCAGTCACGTTTAGTATCTAAAATTATTAATGTTTGATCGTTTTTTAAAGGCATATTAAAATAAATGTAGCCATGAGAGTCCAGTAAAACACTAGCAGTGACATTTAGTATATAAAATTATTAATGTTTGATAATTTTTTATAAGCAAATTGAAATAAATGTAGCCATCAGAGTCCAGTAAAACACCACCATTGACATTTAGTATACAAAATTATTATTGTTTGATCATTTTTTATAAGCAAATTAAAATAAATGTAGCCATCAGAGTCCAATACTGTACAATAACATGGAGGCTATTGCTGGCAACCTAACTCCACAAACAAACAAAGAAAAAAAAACTCACCAGTTCCCACTTGCCAGCTGAGCTGAAGGCTTTTTTTCACAAACATAGCCATCTAAAAGTTTAGAGGCATATCAGTCAGGAATGGTAATATAAGCATTAGATAAAGACTAGCATTAGCATGCTAGCTCCAGAAACAAACTCACAGTTGCCACTTTTAGAATAAACAGTCAGCTGAAGGCCTTTTCACAAACAGAGCCATCTAAAAGTCGAGAGGCATATCAGTCAGAAATGGCAAATAGGCATTAGATAAAGGGCCTTCAATGATTTAAAACCTACCTGAGTCAGCCTGCTTGAGTCACTGACTGCACGGCTCAATTCCCAGAAAACAACAACAAAAAAAGACAGGAAGCACAAGATCTGTAGGTACAGCTCACGTTGGATGTGTCCAGGGCGCTGAAATCTGCGCCCAGCATCTTCCCATTGTTTTGCAACATCGTGGAATAACTGCGCATGCACCATTATTAATGAGAGTCCATGGATAAGATCCATGCGCCCACAGGACAGGAAATACGTCACCAATCAGAAAACTTTTTTTGAAACAAACAATATATAACTCATCGTTACTCATAAAATATTTATCCTACACAACTAAAAACATATATGCATATATTTCAAAATATTTTTATTTTATTATTTTATTTTTATGATTTTTTTGTCTTCAATGTAAAATGGTCCAGAAGTTCCAGTGGGGTGGCACCCTAGCGCCCCCTATTGGCCGGCCGCCCCTGGCTGAAGCCCATATTATCTAAAAATAACCTGGAGACAGTAATACACACATTTATTACATCTAGGCTTGATTACTGCAATTCACTCCTGTTTGGTATCAGTCAGACCACCATTGCACGATTACAACTGGTCCAGAACACAGCAGCCTGATTTTTAGCCAGTACAGACAAAAGAGAGCACATTACACCAGTCTTGGCCTCCCTGCACTGGCTACCGGTTCATCTTCAAATCCAGTTCAAAATTCTCCTGTATGTCTACAAATCGCTGAACAGTCTCCCACCCCCCACATCTCACTGATTTGCTACAGCCCTATGTCCCACCATGTTCTCTGAGGTCAGCGGACCAGTTGTTCCTCACAGTTCCAGGATCTCGTTTTAACCGCAGAGGTGACAGGGCCTTCTCTGTAGTAGGACCAAGACTCTGGAATGAGTTACCTCTGCTCGTCAGACAGGCCCCCTCCCTCTCGGTTTTTAAATCCCGTTTAAAGACCCACTACGATTCTGTTGCTTTCAACACCAGATGATCTGTGTTTGGTCGTTATATTTATTATCTGCGACGATCTTATGTCTATATATTTTTTTTTTTTTACTTCATTTTGTATGTTGCCTATGTGTTGCCTGTTGTTTGTTTGTTTGTACAGCACTTAAGTTTGGTTGGCCTTGTCACTGTTTTAAGTGCTCTATAAATAAAATGATATGGTATGGTATGGTATCCCTGATACCTCGGAGATCAAAGGCATCACAATCACCTCTGGATAAGATCTGCTTAAGGTTTTGTGCTTGTCCGAAGTGTTTGTCATTATTACGTCACAGGATGTCTGAGGGTTCAGATATCACATTTCATGCTCTGGCCTTTTGCCATTAGATGACTTACTTCCTTTAATATTGTTAAATTATTCATTGACAATGTTTAGAGTAGAGGCAAAAATCTTAAAATCCACTTTTTGTTTATTTGAGGAATGTGTTTTTTAATAATTCTAAGATAACATTAGCTAATTTTCTGTTTATTTATGCTTCTTATTTTTGGATTCTTTGAGGCAGAGATCTCTGGATACAGGTAAGATTTTAATTGTTCATAACTTTCCACTTTCAAAGATCTGGCTTAGACCTTTAAAGGGACCGTTCAGACATCTTTGAAGTGATATTCTGTTTAATAGTTGTCAAAAGTTAGCACCTTATCAGCCATAACATCAACAATTGAGTGTACAATATGGAGAAAAAGTCAAAAATCTTCATCCAAGCTAGGCTAATGGCTAGTCGGGCAAGTTTCAGTTTCTCAGGCTCAAAAAACAACTTTAGTCAACAATGACATACTGATGATGTGAAAGAACATTACATAAGCTAATATTAAACTTTGACACTTTTGTGTGGTCATTTACTTTGTTGCTAATTTCTCAGATAAGTTAAAGTACAAAGTAGCATTAGCCTAGCCAAAACGAACGCTTTTCTCTGAAGAGGGTTGCCAGATAGGAAATAAAAAACTACTGTATAGTTCTTTTGCTTTAAAACTATTGTATTTTGAACAAAACTATAGTATTAGTGGAGTGAGAGTGCACTTTTGTTAGTGGTGGTGGTGGTGGTGTGGTGCATGGAAAAGGAAAACAAGAGGAGGGGAGGTGTGTGCTTGTCGAGCACAAATAAGGATGTGTGCTCTTGTTTGCATGAATAAAATGATTTATTGCACACTTCTTCTTTAGGTTTTTCCTTCTTCAGGGGTCACCACAGCTAGTCATCCTCCTCCATCTCACTTTGTCCGAACTCCAACTACCTTCATGTCCTCTCTAACTGCATCCATATATCTCCTCTTTGGCCTTCCTCTTTTGTCTTTTTCCTGGCAGCTGCATTTCTAACATCCTTCTACCAATATACCCACTGTCCCTCCTCTGGACATGTCCAAACCATCTCAGTCTGGCCTCCCTAACTTTATCTCCCAGTTGTTCAACATGTGCTGTACCTCTGATGATCTCATTCCTGATCTTATCCATCCTTGTCACTCCTAAGGAGAACCTCAGCATCTTCATTTCTGCCATTTCCAGTTCTTTCTCCTGTCTTTTTTTGTCCTTGTCTCTGTCTCCAGACCATACAATATAGCTGGTCTGGTCTCACCACTGTCTTGTAAACTTTTTCTTTGACCTTTGCTGACACCCTTTTGTCACAAATCACTCCTGAAACTTCTTTCCATCCACTCCATCCTGCCTGGACTCTCTTCTTCACCTCTTTACCACATTTCCCATTTTCCTGGACAGTGGACCCCAAGTACTTGAAGTCCTGCACCTTTGTGACCTCTGCTCCTTGTAGCCTCACTGTTCCACTGGCCTCCCTCTCATTCACACACATGTACTCTGTCTTACTACGGCTGACTTTCATTCCTCTTCTTTCAAGTGCATACCTCCACCTCTCCAAGTTCTCTTCCACCTGTTCCCTGTTCTCACCACAGATCACAATGTCATCTGCAAACATCATAGTCCATGGGGATTCCTGCCTGACCTCATCTGTTAGTCGGTCCATCACCAGAGCAAACAAGAAGGGGCTCAGAGCTGATCCTTGATGCACTCCCACCTCCACCTTGAAGCTATTTGTCACTCCTACAGCACATCTCACCACTGTCCTGCTGTCCTCATACATGTCCTTTGTTGGTGCACAGAAATCCTAAAACTATCATATAAAGTACATTTGTGTGTTTTAATTTGTATTACTGTGTATTGTATAAACTTTAAAATTATAATATAACTATGATAATTATTGTATATCTGAAATCTTGTATATCTTATCTCTATAAGTGATGTCATGGTTGATATGGAACTAATGATTGACAACCTTTAGACAAAACATCACTTCAGAGATGAATGGACTGTCCTTTTAAAGTTCTGGTCATTTATAAGAATATAAAGTAAGAGAAGAAGGAATAGACTCTGCTTTTGTATCATACAGTGAATAAAAACCACCTGTCTTCACTTATCTGCTGCATTTGGGGGCCGAGGTGATGTAGAGGTAGGGCAGCCGACTTGGGACCAGAACGTCACAGTTTCAACTCCCCACCATGCCCACATGTCATGGTGTCCTTGAGCAAACCACCTAATCCCTGATTGCTCCCCAGGTGCCTACATAGCTGCGCACTGCTCCACCTGGGTGTATGCCAGGTGTGATGGGTTAAATGCAGAGAACTAATTTCGTCATTGTGTGGGAACATACAATGACCACATATAGCAATTTATTAGGTCTAAGTTTTCACCAGACTTTTGTTTTTAACAAGTTGAGTAGAAATCCATGAAGGAATTCAACAAATGAAGATTTCTAAATGTAGAACAGGGTTGGATATGAAAAGAGAGGACTCAGATACCTATCAAGTTCAGTTTAGACAAATCCAAATCATTGTCCACTGAAGAAGACACTTCTGCTTTTTCAAACAGTCCCATGTCCTCTGCGGCACAGCGGTGAGGGGACACTGCCTTTGAAACTAACTCAACACTTTCCAAAAGGCTTTAAGTACCCCATAACCAGTTCCTGTTTATAGTTCCTACAAAGTCTGGTATTTTTTTTCTTCAGATTTGTGTTTTTGTTTCTCTAAGTCTGGGAAAAGCCTTCAGCATAAATTCTTCCTGAAATAGACACACTTCTATAACCTGTTTACTTTTACACTATTTTCCCTCCGTCTCTGGCTTTGAGCAAGATACCAGACCTCGTAAAGACGAAGCGAGGAGACTTGCACACACTAAATCCTCATGTTAAAAGTGTCACCAAGGAAACACAGCCTGTGTGTGTTGAGCTGAATCAGGCGCTGACAGACGGTGGATTTATGCCTTTGAGACACGCAGGTGAGCTCTTGGGTGCAGAAAACTTTGCAGGTGGTGGTTTTCAGCTCAGCTCCAGCTTCAGGCGAATCTGAGCTTCGGCTGTTTGCTGCGAGAGGACCTTTTCATTGAAGCTCTGTTCTGTGACCATGTTTGGTAAAAGCTCCTCGGGCTCGGACCAAAGCCCCTGACCGGCTGCTGTGCACTCACTCAGGCAGGGGATGGTTTCAGTCAGGGAACCCTCCTCCCCCCTCCACAGCCTTCACTTTCCACACTCCTGTAAATCACTGTTTCAGGCCTAATTGAACCAGTTCTGTTTTTATCCATTCTTTTGCTCAGTGTAAACACCTCTTGCTAAAAGTCTCTTCCTCTCCCACGAGCACAGTATTGCAGGTGGTGACAGCTAGCAGTAGCTGCTGAGGGTGATGCTGTCAGACTGCAGGCTCCCTGCGGACGCATGCCAAGGAGAGATTTGGCATACTGAACTAGACCCTTGTCAAATACATCATTTTATGTTTTAATAATTTATCCACCTTCTTCCTAGGCCCCATGCTGCCTTGCGTGAATTATGGGTGCGACTTCCAGCACGGACCAGAGCCGGCGTTTGTTTATGTACGAACAGTATGAGCTAATAGTTTTATCTGAGCATTGTGGATTTAATTTAGACATGTAGGAACACCAGCTGTCAGAGTCAAACAGGACAATATAATTCAAGTTCAAGTATCTTTATTGTCATTTGCATCACGTGTGGTGAGGTGGAATGAAATTGTGTACACAGGGTCCCAGTTACATCCAAAAACTGGCAAAAATTTAAAGTCTAGAAAGAAATGGTATAAGGTTATAAGATGTACACTAAGATATATGCTAAACAATATGCTAAACACCAATAATGTAAAATAGTACGGTAGGCTATATTAAACAGCAGCCGCTGTCGTCATACCCACAATCATACCCCGCCTGCTGAAGACGAGGAGAGATGGAGGATGAGCTGAACAAGTGGCTGCAGATTACATCTACCAGCATATTTAGCTACATCTACTAGCATATTTAGCTATACATCTACTAGCATATTTAGATACATCTGCTAGCATATTTAGTTACATCTACTAGCACATTTAGCTACATCTGCTAGCATATTTAGCTACATCTACCATACTAGCACATTTAGCTACAACTACTAGCATATTTAGCTACATCTGCTAGCCTATTTAGCTACATCTGCTAGCATATTTAGCTATATCTACTAACAATTTAGCTACATCTACTAGCATATTTAGCTACATCTGCTAGCATATTTAGCTACTGTATATCTACTAGCATATTTAGCTACATCTGCTAACATATTTAGCTACATCTACTAGCATATGTAGATACTAGCATATTTAGCTACATCTACTAGTATCTTTAGATACATCTACTAGCATCTTCAGCTACTTCATAGCCTCAGTTCTTCTGACAGTGTAGTGATGAACAACCTGAAAAGCTCTGAGATGTACAGTATCAGTATCTCTAAGGTCTGTGGTGTTTTGTTAAAAGAGGTGGGACACAATCTTGTTTACCTTAAATCAGACACAGAGCTCAACCAAAGCCTTAAAGTCGCGCTTGGGTTAATTACAAAGAAAATCAAAAACCTAAAGACGAACAAATCCTATAAAGCTTTGTCCTCCATACACTTGAAATCATACCTGATGTTCTTGTCACTGTTCTCAAATCTTCTGAGGATCTGGCATCTCTTCGCCGGTAGTTTATTGTTTTCTAGACACAAAGTAAGATACAGTAGGCTACAGGTTTTCCTCCTTCGGCCGTTTGTCGACAAACTGAAACGAGCACACATAGTATCCTGATGCATGCTCAATAATCCAGGTAGAAAAATCAAAAAAAGATAATTCTGGTCCTCTGGACATTCAAAAAACAAAATAAAAATATTGTAGAAACGTTTCGTCTTTCGTCCGAAAGACTTCCTCAGTCTGAGATGCTGTATTCACATCAGTCTTATAAATAGCACCTTCTCGTATTGGATCAACCAGTTTGCTGCTGACAGCCAAAACCAGCTGTTCACATGATCAAGGAGGACCATCAGCCTAACGATGTATCATTAGCACCCTGATGATTGTTTGCTATTCACAGAGGGCTGAATGCATAGTTGCCAAGTCCGCTTAAGTCGCTTGTTTGGGCTTGTTTTCATGGAGCTGGCCGCTTGCATGTTTCTCTCGCGAGATCTGGCAACACTGCCTGAGTGATACTAATAACAGCGTTGTAAGAGGGGGACAGTTGAACCCGGAGGCCTCCCCCTCTGTTTAATGATGGACGGTTTCTTTTCACAAAGATGGCCTCCTTTATTCCTCTCTCAAACCATCGTTCCTCTCTATCAAGGATGTGAACATCTTCATCCCTGAAAGAGTGACCGCTGGCCTGGAGATGAGTGTAGACCACAGAGTCCTGACCTGATGATGTTGATCTTCTGTGCTGGACCATCCTTTTGGCCAGTGGCTGTTTAGTTTCCCCGATATAAGACTGATCACAGCCCTCCTGACACTGAACAACATACAGTACACAATATTAGTCTGTGCCGGGGGACTGGATCTTTGGGATGAACCAGTCTTTGTCGTAATGTATTGAAGAAGTTTAAAAAAGCTAAGTCTGGTCTAGATTTTTCTACCTGGATTATTGAGCAAGCATCAGGGTATTGAAGAAGTCTTTCGGAGGAAAGACGGAACGTTTCTACAATAGTTTTGTTTTGTTTTTTGAATGTCCAGAGGACCAGACTTAACTTTTTTAGAGAGCACAGTGTTTTGGGTGGTCTCTTCAAGTTCACATTTTCCATCCTCATCTGTAGGTAGGAGATGGAAACTACACGTCTTTTCACAGGAACACTTTCATTGTTTTGGGTCCATGTTCAGAACTCAGTTGTTGTAGCCACTGATTCAGTTTGGCCTGGTTGTTCTGCAGCCGTGAACACAACAGGTACCTGAACTCAGCACGGCTATTTTAGTAAACTTTGTGGTTGTTAAATAAATGTGAACAAAACAAAAACAGAGTTTTATCTGCTAAACTATGAATGTGTGTAGCATTCAATATATAATAATAATGTGTTTGTCTGTCATCTGTGTATGTTTAACTATCGTTTAATGTATCAGTTACATGTACCTAATGATATGTTGTGTACTGTATTATCGAGCACTTTTAAGTGGGTATACTGAAATGCTTAAGCTTTTGAGCATCACGTAGACTACAGCACTGGATCCATCCAATGTCTTTACCTGCTTCTCTGGACAGGTCTCCAGTCCATCACAGGGACACAACGAGACAAAAGAGACAACCATTCACTCTTTCATTCACACCTAGAGACAATTTAGAGTTACCAATCAGTCTAACACAGGGGTGCCCACACTTTTTCCCTGAGAGGGCCAAATTTAAAATGCAACAGAGGGCTGCGGGCCAAATTCAATAATAAAATTCATGAAATGTAAAATACATCTTTAAGTAAACTCCATTTATTTATTAAACAGTTATTTAACCTTCCATTCTGTATAAAGAACATTACAGAACTGAAAACAAATATAAGAAATTAAAACATATTGAAATGTTGGCATTTCAGTATATTTATACATAGTGCAAAATGTAAAAAAAAATAAAAAAATGCACGTCCTATTTATTAACCTTTATTTAACCAGGCAAATCCCACTGAGATCACAATCTGTTTTGCAGGGGAGGCCTGGGCCTGAAGGCAGACTAACATGCATGTTTTTGGTCTGTGGGAGGAAACCGGAGTACCCGGAGAAGACCCACGCATGCATGGAGAGAACATGCAAACTCTGGAGCTGGGATTTGAACCAGCGATCAGTTGGTAGAGCTGTTTCCTGTCAGAGAGAAGGTTGCTGGTTGAAGTCCTTTTCTGGGACCTTCCTTCTGTCTGCAGTGGTGCTGCTGCTGCCACCTGCTGTTCAGAAGAAAAACCATGTTCAGTATCTGGAATGAAACCTGCCTCAGCAGAGCTTCACATGTACCAAACACTAACAGGTCAGGTTAGCTCAGATGTTGTTGAAGTCCAGATGTATCTTCCTGACAACATCTGGAATGTCCAGAGGACTCAGGAACACACTTCTCTACAACCTTGAAATGAAAAGTTGTTGTCCCTCGATCCTTTTCTGTATCGTTTCTCCACAGCAGGAGAGATGAAGTCACCAACATGCTGCAACAACTTCTGTTCCTCCGTACACACGTCGTAAACTCTGCCGTCCCCTAAATCACCACACACTTGTGTCCTAAATTATTTTTACACACACACACACTACACCTCAGATTTCCAGTACAAAACAGACTCATGTCATCTGCAGAAATGTTCAGATGACTGCAGTAGTCGGGTGTATCAGAGATGGACAAGAAGCTGGGTGCAGGGAACTGGTGGACCTCTTTGTGGCGTGGTGTGGAAACAATCATCTTGAATGTGAACAAAACAAGGAGACGATTGTAGATTTCAGGAGACGCGGGAACAGGTCCAACTCTTTTTTACATCACGAGAGAAGAAGTGGCGGTGGTGGAGAAGTACACGTTGGGGTTCACCTGGACAACAGTCGGGACTGGAGATGTACAGTAACAGTGAAACCATCAAGGTGCATGATAGTTGAAATGTCTTTAACAACCCACAGCTGAATTTCCACAGACTTGGTGAGAAACACGTTTTAAAAGTGTGGAATTAAAGTAAGGAACTCTAGATGAAATGTTGCCTTTTTTTTGCCCACCACCACATTGCAAATACTTTGTATGTATATATATATATGTATATATATATATATATATATATATATATATATATATATATAT
>JBBPBX010096535.1:0-13013 GCA_038048925.1 Garcialebias charrua
AAATAAGTACATAATTGTGAATTTAAGAGATTGCTAAAAGTGATTTTTTTTTTGAAGGAATATGAAAAATAACATAAGAATTTATTTGAGTTGTTTAAGATGATGTAATCTTACATTTGGTGATGCAATTAATTTTGTTCTTTGATAAATCATTGTTGTGAGTTTATTTGGGTAAAAAAGGGGCAGAGATTATAAGATTATTCTTCATCTGCTGCCTTTCATTTTATTTTGAATGTATGTTTTTTATTTTTTATTGAGTTGTTGACTTTGTTTTAGTGAAATGAATGAATTTTAATAAATAAAATAAAAATAAATACATTTACTTTACACTATGCAAACATACAACCTTGTCCATCTTTAAAAAAAATCACAGTTCATATAGGTAATTAATAAATACATTTCAAAATGTAGTTTACATACTACAATGCTAAATTTATAAATATAAACAATACACGTTTTTCCATTTATTTATCACTACATAACCTAGGCTATGTGTCACTAATGAATTTTTTAACACCTTTTGGCAGGCTAAACATGTATGGATGAGCTGTATGAGGAATGTGTGACTGCAAACAGCCTGAGGTGAGGTGGTCTCACCTCAGGAGAAAGAAAGGTGGCAGTCCCAGGGAACAGCAGAGAAGTGGATGCAGCTGACCTCCCCAACAGAACACCTGAACTCACACCTGGCCTCAAATGCTCCCATCAATTCATGGTTGAGTTCCATGTGATCCAGGTTTGAACTTGAGAAAAACATCATACAGACTGTCTACCTACACTTCAATCAAAGTAAGGGAATTCTTTTTCTTTTTCTGCTGCTTCGAGCTTTCTTAGAGCTCATGGACTTGTTTTTCATGCACGTGGGCATGGACTGCACACCAAGGCACTGGTGTCACTATGGTTGCAACATGTTTCTGATGGATGTGATTTGCTACTGGTTTGCTGCTGATTGATGTCAATGCAGTAGCTGCTGCTCTTTCAGAAGTGTTCATGTTTGACATCATTTGCTGATGAAGGATGGATGGATGGATGGATGGGATTTGCTGCTGAATGATGTCAATACAGTAGTATTATATATACAATACAGTCAATACAGTAGTATATAGTAGTAGTCAATACAATATATATATATATATATATATATATATATATATATATAGTAAAATGGGTGTTAGGTTACGGGGGGGGGCCCTGTGAGCTTCGGTGCCCAGGGGCCCCTGGGGTTGTTAATCNTCAGGATACTTTACAATATGAACTCTGCTGGTCATATGACCTTTTTTTTCTTTTGTGAGCTGCAAGAAAACAGATAAGTTTCATTTTTACATTTGTGAGCTGCAAGAAAACAGATAAGTTTCATTTTTACATCTTGTAATTAATCCTCTACCATTCTTTTTTATTAGTTATTGTCTATATTGGTAGTAGTGGCGCAGAGGTGAGAGAATATGAGCCCGTGGTCTAAAGGTCGCTACTCCCCGGACTGACAAATGCAAGTTTTTATTTTAGTTTCTTCTTCTTTTGGCTGCTCCCTTCTTCAGGGGTCGCCACAGTGAACTAACTCACACGAGGACTTGGTAATTGTTTTTACGCTGGACGCCCTTCCTGACACAACCAGAGACCACCGGGCTACCACAGCCCTCTGTGTGGAGCAGGGAGCTGCCATAGGGTTCTCAAGGGGAGAAGATGGTGGGGTTAAGGGCCTTGCTCAAAGGCCCAGAGTGGGGCAAAAAAGGTATGGTTGTTTCACCATTCCCACCCGCATTTTGATGTTGTCAGTGCTGGGAATTGAACATGCGACCTTCCGATCATAGGCCCACCTTCTCTAATCTATGCACCTCCAATTCCACTTTTACCGACAACGTCAAAAAGTGGGTGGGAAAGGTAAAACACCCACCCCTGCTAAAGATGTCATTAAAACAGGAGTTCTGCTGGGAAGTTGAATTTGGTTCAGTTTTAAGAGTGCATCAAATAAAGTAGAAACCATTTTTCTATTTACTGTAAACTGATTTTATTGTGCATCGCTGCATCGTCTGCTGGGTCCACTATTAAACACTTGAGAAACATGAAAAAATCTGCTAAAAGAAAGAAAAAAGAAAACATTAAGCATAAAAGCTTTGTCATCATTACACCTTAACTGTTTTAAAATAAAACTGCTGATCTCTGATGCGATGCCTATACATTTCTTATTTATGTGTGTCCATTTTTTAAGAGTTCATGCAACATATTTTTTATATAATTACATCATGACAAAGTTTCTATATTAATTTATATTTATAATTTTTTAAACCCTTAATCTAGCCTGGTGTTGATAAATGTTTAATATTCTCTAGGTGTTATGTCTTCCCCTGCCTGTAGAGACTGCAGATGGACAGTAGTGGATGGGTATTACACACAGGAATCTCACTTCTGGATTTAATCCCATTTGAGGTCACAAATACAAAATGTGAAAAACAAGCAATTAAATACAAGCACTGAAACTCTAGTGAACAGCGCAGCTCCAGTCAAGGGTACTCGTAAATATTTTATCTTCCTCTTCAGGCAGAGTTAGAACTTTCAGGTCTATATTTACATGGTTTGCAGACCAACATTGACGGGGAACACTCAGGGAATTTCAACACTGATCTGCTGATTAAAAGATGATCTGAGATTGTGATGTGTACTGGTACATGTATTAATGCTCATATCATCCAGTCCATGTTCTGCTTCTACAGTTTCCATAAAACCTGTAACCTTTCTGATTGGCTGTGGTTACTTTAGCATCTGATGTTTTACAGTCAATTATTAGGAATGCATGTAACATAAGCTACAGTATACTTGCTCTCATCTCTACGGTTTTTAACTTGTCTGTATTCTATATTGTTAATCATTTAGTTCTTGTTTTTACCTATCTGGATCTTCAGTCTTCAGTTACAAATAAAGTCCAGTTGTTTTTGCTTTTAATCTTGTTTGGATACTGTTGTAGTATTTCTACAGTTATCGTACTGTCCATAAGTAATCTTGAGACAGTAATACATGCTTTCATTACATCCAGGCTTGATTACTGCAGTGCAAATCTTTTTGGAATCAGTCAGACCTCCTTTGCACGTTTACAGCTGGTCCAAAATGCTGCAGCCCGATTCTTAACTGGTACAGGCCATAGAGAGCACATCACACCAGTTTTGGCCTCTCTGCACTGGCTACCCATTCACCTTCGGATCAGTTTAAAATACTCATGTATGTTTTTAAATCTCTGAACAGTTCCGCTCCACCTTATCTCACTGACCTTCTGCAGCCATATGTCCCACCGCGCTCTCTGAGGTCAGCAGACCAGATGCTTCTCTCAATCCCAGATACTCGCCGTAAGCTCAGAGGTGACAGGGCTTTCTCTGTTGCAGGTCCAAGACTGTGGAATGAGTTGCCACTGAGTGTCAGGCAGGCTCCCACACTCACAGTCTTTAAGTCTCGCTTGAAAACCCACTTCTATTCTCTTGCCTTTAACACGGTGTGATTTGTTTTGATCCTCTCTGTACTATACATTGTTGGCCAGTTTAGTTAATTTCTGTTGCTATCTGTATCTATATTTTTATTTTATGTTTTCCTGTCTGCTGTGCTTGTTTGTTTCTATTGTACAGCACTTTGGTTGGCCTTGTTGCTGTTTTAAGTGCTCTATAAATAAATTGGTATGGTATTATCCTATGTCCTTTGCTTGTTTTGTTTTTGCCGTACTGTACAGCACTTTGGTTGGCCTTGTTGCTGTTTTTAAGCATTTTATAAAGTGATATGGTATGGTATGGTAACGTATTGTGTTGTATGTTATGTTATAGTATGGTATGGTATGGTATGGTAACGTATTGTGTTGTATGTTATGTTATAGTATGGTATGGTAATGTATTGTGTTGTATGTTATGTTATAGTATGGTATGGTAACGTATTGTGTTGTATGCTATGGTATGGTATGGTATGGTATGGTATGGTATGGTATGGTAACGTATTGTGTTGTATGTTATTGTTATAGTATGGTATGGTAACGTATTCTGTTGTATGTTATGTTATAGTATGGTATGGTATGGTAACGTATTGTGTTGTATGCTATGGTATGGTATGGTATGGTATGGTATGGTAACGTATTGTGTTGTATGTTATGTTATAGTATGGTATGGTATGTTATGTTATAGTATGGTATGATATGGTATGGTATGGTATGATATGGTATGGTATGGTATGTTATGTTATAGTATGGTATGTTATGTTATAGTATGGTATGGTATGGTAACGTATTGTGTTGTATGTTATGTTATAGTATGGTATGGTATGGTATGGTAACGTATTGTGTTGTATGTTATGTTATAGTATGGTATGGTAATGTATTGTGTTGTATGTTATGTTATAGTATGGTATGGTAACGTATTGTGTTGTATGCTATGGTATGGTATGGTATGGTATGGTATGGTATGGTATGGTAACGTATTGTGTTGTATGTTATTGTTATAGTATGGTATGGTAACGTATTCTGTTGTATGTTATGTTATAGTATGGTATGGTATGGTAACGTATTGTGTTGTATGCTATGGTATGGTATGGTATGGTATGGTATGGTATGGTAACGTATTGTGTTGTATGTTATGTTATAGTATGGTATGGTATGTTATGTTATAGTATGGTATGATATGGTATGGTATGTTATGTTATAGTATGGTATGGTATGTTATGTTATAGTATGGTATGTTATGTTATAGTATGGTATGGTATGGTAACGTATTGTGTTGTATGTTATGTTATGTTATAGTATGGTATGGTATGTTATGTTATAGTATGGTATGTTATGTTATAGTATGGTATGGTATGGTAACGTATTGTGTTGTATGTTATGTTATGTTATAGTATGGTATGGTATGGTATGGTATGGTATGGTATGGTATGGTATCTCTGAATGTGACTCTGATTTCCAGAAACTAACAAGCCCAAAGGGAGTTAAGTGTGTTTCATGTGACTGAAATATCTCTTGAAATTCCAGAACTTACTCTGGTAAAACTTAGGAAATTTTGTTGTCATGAAAGGCCATCCACAATATTAAAACTATTTCCAGTGTACAGAGGAATTTCCTCAGGGTTTATTTTTATTTATTTTTTGCTTTTGTTTGTTTGTTTGTTTGTTTGTTTGTTTGTTTGTTTGTTTGTTTGTTTGTTTGTTTGTTTGTTTTATTCCAGTTACTGTGTCCACTTTTCTCTGAACAGGTAACCCTTGGTTAATGTACTGAAACTGCACATTTGAACTCCATGTTTGGCAATTGAGAAGCAACAAATCTAAATAAATAGTGTATCCTCTGCTCAAAGTATATTTACAATATGCAACTCATGACCAGTGTGAACGCATCCCGCTTTAAGTGAAAAGTGAGATCAGTGGAAGGACAGTGCCGTAACTGTCAAAGCTAATTTTTTTCATGCCAGTCATGAAATGTATTAATTGATTTTCTAAACACAACCTGCTCTTTGCAGATGGATACAAAAGGATTTCCAAGGCCCTAAACGTCCCCAGGAGTTCTGTTAAATCCATCATCATGAGACTAAAGCAATATGGGAAATGTGTCTACAGGAGCAGGTCATACTCACAAAATGAGTGATTGTACAAGAAGGAGAGTGGTGATGGAGGCCACCATGACACCTGTGAGCACTCTGAAGGGAGAAACTGTGCATACAACTGTTGCCAAATTCTTAAGCGTTTATATCCATCCCCTGATTTTTACATTTCATAAATAGTTTCCCTGAGTTGAATTAGGATAGGCGTTTTAAAGGGATTAATGTTCGTGCAATCACTAATTTCACATAATTTTATTAAATTGCCATTACTTTGTAAATAATTGATTTCACTTTGATGTCAAACTGATTTATGACATAATTAAAAGCAAAAAAAAAAATCCAAGGGGTGATTACGTTTTAAAGGCACTGTATGTAAAAATTTCACTGTATTCAAAACAATAGCCAACAAATAAGAGCTAATTATTTACATGTATACTTGTCTACATGGAAGAAAAAAAGCTGAAGTGGAATAAACATCAATAACTTGTGAAAATAAGCCAAATTTGTACATCACCAAGTTAGTAATAAAAAAATAAAAAATACAAATGCATTAAGACTTTCAGACATGCGTTTCCTTCAGTACAACATTAGGTGGTGGAAGAGACCAAATTATTAAAGCTGCAGAGAACAAAGCTTGTTACAGTAAACACAGACCATGGAGGTTTTTGAACATTTGTCTCGTTTGTCTCTGTCCTTGTGATGGACTTGAGACCAGTCCAGGGTGTCCCACACCTTTCACACAGGGACCACTGGAGACTAGGACCAGTGACCCCCATGACTCTGAAAGAAAAAAAGCTGATCAAGAAGATGGATGGATGGAGGACTGCATAATCTTTTGGCATTGTTGTACAGAACCAACAATAAACAAAGAAAATAGATTCAGAACTTAAATTAGAACTAAATGGAGTATGTAGATGGGTATGTGACTGCATATGAATGTATATGTATGTGTATAGAAATGTAGGTATAGGTATATATATATATTTATAGAAATCTACTGCAAAGTCATGAATGTTATATCTCCTTTATGCATACGGTATGTGTTTTGTTGCTGTGTTCTGTTATGTACTTTGCAGGATTGCAGACGGCGGTCGGGTGTGTTTGCCTTGTGCTCTTTTTGTGGATAATTGTTATGTTTTGTAGTCTTACTTTCTGTCTTTCCTTTCTTTCTATCCTATTTTTTAAAAAAAAAATCATAATGGTGTGAAGAGGATGGCTGTGAGGTGAGAAGGGAGGCCATCTATAAAAGGGGGTAAAAAAAGGAACTAAATGGAGTATCATATTCTACAAGACGTGCTCTGTTAAACTGACTTTAGAGTGAAACTGAAATGTCCCTCTGAGAATGAAACATGCACAGACCAGACCGTACAGAAACACTTCTGAGAAATGTTAAAAGAGCAACAATGACAAGACGAAGATGCTTTTGTAGTGAGCAGTGCTGAAATAAAACGGGAAATGTAAATAGACTGTACTTATATGGCAATTTTTTTTATCTTACCGAGATACTCAACGTGCTTTACATCACAATCTGCCTTCATTTACCCATTCATACAGCACTCTACTAGACCTATACCAAGACTAATCAGTGCTTTATCACATCCATACACTGATGATGGGACACACATCGGAGCCAATGAAGGGTTCAGTGTCTTGCCCAGGAACACTGCGGCATGTGACTGCTGGTGGAATCGAACCCCCAACCCTCGCATTGCATGCAGAGCAACTGCTCTAACCACTCAGCCACAGCTGTCCTTAAAAGGTAAGACACACATATACAAAAAATAAGCTTTTGAATATATTGGTCAAAACTTTCTGAGGAGGGTGTATTTTATTTTTGTCTGTTTTTCCTTTAATGTGTGCATGTTATGTTCGTTGTTAGTATGGAATAACTGTGCTGTGGTGTAAAGAAACATCCATCCATTATCCTTACCCGCTTCTTCCTTTTTGGGTCGCAGGGGTCACTGGTGCCCATATCCAGCAGTCACTGTGCAGAAGTGGGGGACACCCTGGACAGGCCGAAACTTCACGTAAAGAAACAACTTCGGAAAATAAAACTGCTTGTAGTGATATGCAAACTGTACAACAGATAAAACGGTGGGAAAACCTGAAACTAAAATATTCCGACTCCACAGTCTAATAATAATAGTTTTGCATTATCAAATTAACATAAAATCAACAGAACTACTTTTCAATATGGACTAAGGGTAATTTTTTCATTGAATGTTTATTTACACCAGGTAAAGGCACAAAATAATGAAAAAAGCCTTTTTTGCTAAGAACATTTACAGCACATTTAACTTGTTTATTTGTTGATTAAACGTTAATTTAAGAAAATGATCTTTTCTGTGTGTGTGAAGTAAAATGAAAAGTAACACAGCCACGCAGTCGGCTTGAAAGAACTAGTGTCCACTCCCAATAAATGGGACTTTCTAATATCAAGCATATACGGTAGTTGTTTGACACATACATCTGAAAAATGAAACGGATGATTTAGAATAACTTAAATCTGCAAAGTTTTAAACGTTTTGGTGACTTTCTTAAAACTGTATTTCCCATGTGCTAAAAATGCTTAATTGGCTCCAGAGGTTTTGAGTCACATTGTAAGATATTAAGGTATTTGTATGTGTGTGTGTGTGTGTGTGTGTGTGTGTGTGTGTGGGGGGTAACATTTGACATATCAACTGTGGCTTTAATTTGAATTTTTATCTTTAAATAGTGCATCAACAAAATATTTTTTATTATAGGTTAGCCTTAAATTTATGGTCTTTTCAACTTTCAACTGCATTCAAATGACTTTTTTAACTTTATTTATTCATTTATTTTAGTAGAAATTAGTAAACGTTTTTTTCCCAGTTTTACAGAGAGCCTCATGTACAAAGACTTGCGTGGATTTCTTACTGAAACGTGACGTACGGTCAAATCCAGAAAACTGCGTACGCACAAAAAAATCCAGATGTATCAAACCGTGCGTACACCTGAATCCACGCACATTCCTTTTGTACATCACAATTAACGTGGAACTGAGCGCACGTGAGACACCTCCCCTGACACGCCTTCATTTACATATGTTAAACAGATGCAAATTACTTCCTGCATGTGTGAAGGACATGTTTGTTTGATCCCTGCGCGATCAGAAATTATTTCTAGATTCAGGAAAATAATGAATTTAATATAATATGAGTGAGGAAAATAATCCTAAGTAAGAATAGTAATAAAATGTGTTTATCACGCAAAGAACGAGTGATTGTGTGTCGGTATTTGTGTGTGCGCGCACCCTGCTTTGGTGCGCAACCGGCTCATCCATTCATTCTGAGTGAAAATATTAACTTTGCGCACGAGTTTATTACCATAATTACTGTAAACACAGAGGAACTTAGATGTTTGGTAGAACATAGATCTTTGTTTATTTAATAGATGATATGAAGAAACGGGTCTGTGCGTCTCAGTGGAGAGTTTTCATGACATGACGTGATGTTGGAGTCTCCAAACGCTGCGCGCGCCGCAGCCTTGTGCGCAGTCTGTTTGTCTGTGAAGCTTTTACTCTCCTACAAGTTATATATGGTGTACTTTCACGTGTCATTTTGGAGAAATCTACAATAAACGCAGATTATGAATCACCTCCAGCTGCCGTGTAACACCGGCGAGGGTGCGCGCGCGCTCCAAAGCGCGACCACTCAGCCTTTGGAATCATATAGATGAGACATTCCATTGGATATGATCAGGCTTTGTGTGGACTGGACAGCCCTGATCGGCCTGCAGCTCCCTCAGGAAAGCTCCTGTGGAACAGTTTGATCGCTGCTTCTGCATGTGCACGCGTGATGCACGGCTCCTGTGTTGCTCCAGAGCGCAGCAGTGCCAAACTGAAAAATGATTATTTCTGAAAACGGCTGATAAGCCATATCCTAGATCAGAAAATTATATCTGTTTATAAATAAATGCTCTGCGTGTTACACTATTTATTATATCCTCCAGTAAGGCTGAATGAATCCGTTCCTGTTAAATTTATTTTTTGCACAACTTTGCGCGTCCTTTATTTAACTGCGTCATGTGGATGTAATACTTGTTAATCGTGTGTTTGGTGGGAATATTAATCATTTTCACATCATGAACAGTTAATAATAATAATAATAATAATAATAATAATAATAATAATAATGAATTCAATTTATAACGCACTTTTCATTAATGAAAATCTCAAAGTGCTACAAGGTGCAACAGAATTAAATGTCAATAAAACAATTAATAAAACAATTAAAATCAACAACAGTATCAGCTAGATCAAAAGTAGAATCATGAGGAGGTAGAGTAAGCTCGGTTGAAAAGAAAGGTCTTCAAGCCGCTCTTAGCTAGCCTGTATAAATAAAGGTTGAATGAATTGAATGAAAAGTCAACCACAGACTGTGGGGCTTCAGTTTCTCAGAATCACCTGTAAGTGTCGCCAAAGGCACAAAAACCACCGAAACGTGCGTACGCCAGCCATGGGGCTGGCGTGGGAATGCGCACATATCCACGTTCAGTTCAGTTTTGATACATACAGAGTTTTGCGTGGACAGTGACGTACGCACGGTTTCTGTGCGTACGCACGGTTGATACATGAGGCCTGACTAAATCATGTTGGGTCGCTGTGGTTTTGAGTTCCCCAGGCGGGGGCCGCCAGATGAGAGATTTATTTCTGTCCCTGTGTCATTAAATCTGAAAATCACCAAACCAGCTCGTACTGGATCTCAACAAATCCTTGAGTCCACGCACGTGTGTCTGGATGAGTTTTTAGGATTTTCTGATGCGTGTGTAAGCCCGTGCGCTTGTTTTTATCTGTGTCACAGTTTTTGCCTTGCTAAAATATATTTGATTTGCTCTCAATAATTATTATTTCTGTATTGTAATGGGTTTTATTGATAAAATAATAATATATTAATTATATATGACATTTACCACAACACCAGGTACCTTCTGACATCAGTACAGTTTTTCTCTGTTGCTTTGGTGCATTTCTCACATCACTACTGTATTAACATTTGCACAACAGTTAGTGCATTTCTCTAAAACAGTTAGTGCAAACTGCAAAACTTAGTTGTTAACCTGTAGAAGCGTGCCCGTTGCTCAAAACGGAAAGTCCTTTCCTCAAAAGCAAGAATTCATGTCATTGAAAGTGTCAGTGTGAACAAAATGAACATCCTGACACCGCTGTTGATGATCGAGATTATCAAATCATGTTTTCATTACGACAGTTCACTCTGTAAGAGTTTAATAACACCAAATAGTCAGATCTTGGTGACGCTCCCTGAAAATTCTCAAAATAGAATTATAAACTATTTGCACAGCCATTTGAAATCTAGTTAAGTTACACATTCCTGTATTGAGTGAGATAAATGAGTGCAAGACGCTGAACGTGCATGTTTCACATTTTTATGGCATTTGCTCTTTGCAATTTTAATTTGTTCACAGCATTGTGCAAAAGCAAAGTACAAACGTATTAACAGCAAACATAAGAAAAGCCCTTTGTGTAGAGCTGTGCACAACTGTAAACAATAGTGCACTGGACCATACAACATGCACAATACTGTAAATAGTTCTTCCTGCCTGTCTGGCCACATATTTCCATTAGCATCTCTGACAATGCAGCAAAAAAAGTATCTCCTCGAGTGGCAGATCCACCCTCTGCAGGACTATGTGATGTCATCACATGCTGCATCCATGGCCGCCAGCAGGGCCATTAGTGTGTGGATGCCGGTCAAATACCTTCCACCTCCAGGCAGAGAAAAACTCTTCAATTGGATTAAGCAGTAAGGAGAGAGATATTCCACAAGCAACTTGCAAACCACTGTCTGAGCAGATCTGAGCGGTGAAAACACACATTATCCCATATAACAACATACAGTATTTTCCGGCCTATAAGTCGCAGTTTTTTTTACTAATTTTCATGTCCTGCGACTTATGGGGCGAAGCAACGTATTTTTGGATTTTTTTCCCATCTTTTTAGACCAATTTTTGGCTGAGATATAAGTTTCCATTCATTCTGACGAAAAAAATGGAGCAGTACCACTTTCGTCCGCTAAGGTCCACCGACCGTTCCCAGCTCATGTGTCCGAAAAAAGCCTCCTCTGTTTGGATTCACTCTATCGCAGCCCGGCCTCCTGAACTCTGGAGGAAGGTCTGAACTAGTGTTTGTTAGCAAAATAGCTCAAGAACCACACGACAGATTTTGATTAAACTTACAGAAAGTAATCACTGCAGGATATTTACAACATATTAGCTGTAGGACACATGTGTCAAACTCCTGGCCCGCGGGCCAGATGTGGCCCGCCATGTCATTTTATCTGGCCCGCGAGAGCTTAATTAAAAAGTTTTGAGTGTCTAAAAATTAATACGAGCGAGTTTTGACCAAAAACTACATTTCCCACAATGCCTTTCGACTACGGCAGCCCCACTATGCCTTTCGACAACGGTTTTCCCACAATGCCTTTCGACTACGGTAGCCGAGGCAGTGTTTCTACCTTCATGCCAACGAGTGGAATTGAGATATAAATAATGATCCCAACATGTCCAGAAAGAGAAAAGTTGATACAGACGGAAGTTTCAAGAAAGATGGGAAGGCGAATACTTGTTTGTGCTTCCAGGAGAAAGACCGGTATGTCTTTTGTGTTACGAGGCGGTGTCGGTTTTGAAACCAAACACGGAGCTAAGTACGCTAAAGCTAGCCTTCAAGAAAAGCAACACATTCTGCCAAGAATTAAAAGGCAAACTGCAGTCGCAGCAGAGTTTGTTCATGAAACCCACAGCCAAAAACGAGGCTGCAGTGAAAGCTAGCTTCAAAGTGGCTGTGTGACTTTGCTGTGTTGTGCGACATAACCGACCATCTCGCCCAGCTGAATCAGAAGCTGCAGGGACGCAAACAAGTCATCACGCAGATGTCCGACGCGATCACGGCTTTCCTGCGAAAATTGGACTTATGGATGTGGCAAGTGAAACAGGACAATCTTGTCCACTTTCCTGTTTGTCAGGTTAGCATTTTCTTAAAATTTAATTCAAATATATCCTGATGCATTCTCAATAATCCAGGTAGAAAAATCTAAAAAAGCTAAGTGTGGTCCTCTGGACATTCAAAAAAACAAAACAAAAAACAGGTGATTATTTCAGCCACCTAAAATAATATGTTCCCCTTCCTTGGATGGTTTCTTTTCACAAAGATGGCCTCTTTTACTCGTCTCTCAAACCATTGTTCCTCTCTATCAAGGATGTGAACATCTTCATCCCTGAAAGATGAAGTTTTGTTTTGTTTTTTAAATGTCCAGAGGACCAGACTTAGCTTTTTTAGATTAATTAAAATATAATAAAATGTAATTCAACAAAGAAGAAGAACATTTCAACTGTGTGCAATTTAATGATTGTGCTTGCATTTTGTTTTGTGTTTATCATTTTCAGAACATGATCAATCATAGAGAGAGAATCCACTTGGTGTGTTCA
>JBBPBX010096537.1:0-13013 GCA_038048925.1 Garcialebias charrua
ATAATTTTAAATTAAAAAGGTAATAGTACAGTAATAGTAAAAGAACAATACCTCTTTTTGAGCAGTTGAGGTGGTTGAATCTCTCATCATCTCTCATCATCAGGGCTCCAGGACATGCTGACACTACTGTATCAGTCTGAGTTTTTTCATAAAGTGCTGAAGTGTTGACGTGATGGAAGACGTCTTAGCAGCGTTCAGTAAAGCCTGCACATCAACAACATTTCAGACATGATTCAGAGATCATTTAAAAACTCCTACAATTTGTGTTATTGATCTGGAATGATTTGAATTACCTGATAAAAGTTGCAGCTGCTGTGATCGGTGTTTACAAGTTGTTTTTCTTCGTTCACGTTCGGATGATGTGGTTAGTCCATTCAAGTTAGACGTGTTGCTGCTGCAGGTCTTGTGAAACAGCGTGCACAGCTTTGAATTTGCGCTAGTCTTTTAACAAGAAAACAGGAGACCGCAACAACATGCTAATAATGCTAACGCGTGCTGCAAGATGCCGTGCAAACTTAGGTCGCATAGAGCAGACGTCACGTCACTCCTTGAGTCCTGTCTATCACTCGTCCTCCTCTCAGCTGCAGGTAGGAGGAACTTTTCCTCAGCTCCGTGTGAGCACCTCAGTCCAGTTTCTGTCAGGCACGCTGGTGTCAGGTTTCACAGCCGCAGCAGCAGGTGATGCGAGTAAAGGGGAGGGGCTGGTCGGAAGAGTGCTGAGAGATTTCATTGGATTAGCTCGATGTCGTTCAAGAAAATCAACCAATCGGCCGTCGCGATTGACAAAAAAATAGCTATAATTAATTTTTTTGGTTCATGAGTGACAGGACCGCCCGGGCGGCCCATAAATCACCGACGGCCCAGCGGGCATTTGCCCGGTGTACCCGATGGCCAGTCCAGCACTGTCTACAGGCCAGTTGACGGTATTGCCTTTCATTTTGGCTTGAGCCTTCGCTCGCTTTTTGATCTTTGCTCAAAGGAAGGGGTGACGTGCGCAATATGTGGCCCGAGAGCCAAACGTGGCCCGCTGACAACCTCTATCCAGCCCTCAACATTTTTTTGTTGAAAAGTAATCAACTTTTTCCTTGGCATCAGACGTATTTGCAATTGGAGTGGAGGTGGGGGGAGAGAGACACATGGTGCTGGTGGTAAATGGTAAATGGAGCTTACTTATATAGCGCTTTCCAGCCCCCTTTGAGGGGCCCCAAAGTGCTTCACAGTACCAACCATCCACCCATTCATACACACATTCATACACCAGTAGCGGTGGTGGGGGTTCGTCAGGGGGTCCTCCCCCAGAAATGTTGACTACAGTAATGCCTTTTCCTGCATTCTGGTGTATTTTAACAGGTTGTTAAACATCTATATTTACATACATAAGTAACACTTGATTCAATAACTATGTTAGAGAGCAACAAGAAGTAGCCTGACCAACAGCTCTCCTTGTGTGAATAGAGAACAATCTGCTTCTCCCATGCATCTTAACACCCCCACCACCACCCCAGTCAACAACTGCCACCAATAATGTATTGCCAAGCGAAACACTTCTGTCGTGAAACTACAATATTTTTAGATTTCTGCTGCCCTGCTGTCAGTGCCATAAACACACATGTTTTAATTGCAGAGAAAATCGTAAAACTGAAGACGAACAAATACTATAATACTGTGTTCTCCATACACTTGAAATCATAACTCATATTCTTGTCTCACTGTTTTCAATCCTTCTGAGGATCCGGCATCTCTTCTCCGGTGGTTTATTGTAGTCCAGGCACAAAGTAGGATGTGGGGTTTCCTCCGTCAGCCGTTTGTCAACAAAGTGAAATGTTTATGTTTATGTTTATTAAATTTGTTCATTTTTTACAAAAGAAACAATACAAGACAATCCCATAAATGATAATGTACAAAATATAAAAAAATGAAAGGTAGCAGAAAGAAGAATAAATCTTATTGTGGGGTTTTTCCTGTTTTGCTGCCTACAGATTTCCTGAGGTTGAGGAGTCACAGCTGTCGGCCATCTCCACTAATCACCACCAGGACTACTTAAGACTGCTGGCTGGCTTCATTCAGTGCTGAAGCATACCTACTTTATGGTACTAGTGCTTCCAGCCTCTTGGTGTTAATCCTTGTAGTCAGTGATGGCATAGTTACATTGAAAAAGTAACTTAGTTAAGTTACTGATTAGTCCTTGGGAAAAGTAACTTAGTTAAGTTACTGATTACTTGATTTGGAAAGTAACTAAGTTAGATTACTAAGTTACTGTATTAGTTACTTTCAGCAGCTGCTGACAAGAACTCTGTCACAATACATAAAATTTTTAAATGTAAAATAATTACTAATAAAAAATATTCAAAAAACAATGGTCTTTCTTGACTTCATTAAACATAAATACTTGTTTTTATAAAACATAAAATTGTCTGAGTTCATTAAACATACATACTTTTGATAAAAAAAATATAAGGTACCGTAGTATTTCTTGATTTCAATATCATAAATGAAGGTTGAATGAATAAAGAAATACTTGCTTTATATAAAAAAGTGTCTTTCTTTACTTCACTAACAAATAATATTTTTACAACAAAGACTTATAAAATGTTTATTTTGAAAATGTGTCAAGTGAACAATACGTTTGTATAGGCCAGCTGTCACTCTTTCAGGGATGAAGATGTTCAAATCCTTGATAGAGAGGAACAATGGTTTGAGAGAGGAGTAAAGGAGGCCATCTTTGTGAAAAGAAACCATCCATCATTAAACAGAGGTGGAGGCCTCCGGGTTCAACTGTCCCCCTCTTACAATGCTGTTATTGCTAGTGTCACTCAGCCCTCTGTGAATAGCAAACAATCAGGGTGCTAATGATCCATTGTTAGGCTGATGGTCCTCCTTGATCATGTGAGGAGCTGGTTTTGGCTGTCATCAACAAACTGGTTGATCCACTGTGAGAGGGTGCTATTTATAAGACTGAGTTGAATACAGCTCCTCAGACTGAGAAGTATTTCTGATGAAATATGAAACGTTTCTACAATTTTGTTGTTGTTTGTTTTGTTTATTGAATGTCCAGAGGACCAGACTTAGCTTTTTTAGATTTTTCTACCTGGATTATTGAGCAGCATCAGGGTCTTAATCACACACTTCTTAGCTGCAGGTGGATCATGTCCTTAGTTTTTTCATAAAGTGCTGAAGTGTTGACGCTCAGTAAAGCCTGCACATCAGACGATGGAGAAACTCCTACAGTTTGTGTTATTGATCTGGACTGATTACCTGATAAAAGTTGCAGCTGCCTGCTGCCTTAGCGGTGTTCACGTTCGGATGATGTCGTTAAATCCGTTCAAGTAGACGTGTTGCTGTTGAGATCCAGTCTTGTGAAACAAAGTCCATACAGCTTTGAATTTGCGCTCCTGAAAGCTGAAACTCAGGTCGCATAGAGCAGACGTCACGTCACGGTCTTTTTTTAATCACTCGTCCTCCTCCTCCTCAGCTGACTTCCTCAGCTCAGCTCCAGGACGCGCTGCTGGTGTCAGGTTTCACACTCACAGCAGGTGACGGAATGTCCGCATAGACTCGTCTTTTTTTTTTAAATCACTCCCCGAGACACATTGAGGAAATAAAATAAATACAGTACTACAGAAAATGACAAAAAGTAACGCACAATAATTTGATGAAAGTAACTTTAATCTGATTACTGGATTTTTAAATAGAAACGCGTTAGATTACTCGTTAATGAAAAAAGTGGTCCGACAAGAGTAACGCGTTACTTTGTAACGCGTTACTGACATCACTGCTTGTAGTTCTTATTCTTACCCTTGTGATTTTTTCTTCGTGACACTACAGACCCTGGTCCATCTGTGCCTAACGTCTTGGACTCCTGGCTGCTCTGTGGACCTCCTGTGCTGAACTTGGAAGTTTGGATATCAAGATACCTCCAGTGAGATCTTCCACCTCCACGCTCCACCCATGCTTCCCCCTCCCTGTGGATAACATTGCCACTATAAATAAATCATTGTTTGTTTTACCCCTGAATCTGTTTTCTTTCAGTCCGTTCATCTGGGTTGATATTGCTACTGTAGGGATACAGCACTCTCATGTCCGTATGGGATATGGGCCTCTCCACATCTCTCTGAAACTCTCAGTGTTACACCTTCTTGAAACTCTCAAGGAGTTTCTCAAGGACAAGTGGACTCTATATTGGTTAACAATTATTATGGATTAATGGACACTAATTAATCAGATTGAACTTTCTCTTTAATGTGTGTTAATTCAGTATTTTTTGTCATTTCAATGATGATTTTACTAAACTGGTATATTTTAAATATGACAAAGTTAAGAGAACATCTCAGAATGATCATGCTTTGAACTGTCTGCTCTAGGCAGAATAAGTGTCGAAAGTTGAAGGAACAATCCTTCGTATTTGTTTGAACTGTTTTTGTTTCAAAGGAAAAGTGCTAGACATAGCTTGCTTTCGGTCTCCCGTCCTTTCTAAAAACAATGAATCAGTTCTCAAAACAAAGTACTGACTTGTGCACATGCACCTGCATCTTCTCACGTATGTTTTCTATGTTTTGTCTACCCTATCATCTGTCACTCAAACTCACTCATTTGCAAAGTCACACCCTCTCTAGGGGTGCAACAACCAATCAGCAGGAAGTATGTGACTAAGTCACACCCCCTTCTTAAGGGGCACTTCCTGCATTTTGGGTTAGAGTTTCGAGGAGAACGAACTGGCAACCTGCTCTCTCCTCTCTGAAAGCTGGAGACGGCCCGGTCAGGTGTCAACGACCCACGTCTCAGCTGGGATCATTGTAAAGCCTTACTTTGATCCATTCACTCTCCTTTCTGAAGAATTTGTTTTCTAAAGTTTTATTTTGAAAGTTCAACCAGTGCGATTGGAGTCTGTTCCTGCCGGTGAACGCGTGCTCCCGCTCGTCTGACCCAGTCATACACGCACGAAGTCATCTGGACGCTCACTGGACCACACAGTCCGTTAGTGTCCACAAACTTCTCAGTCCTCACCTCGCAAGACGTCTCGTCACCAGGTAAAGAGGCTTTGCTTGTATGCTGCACGTGTCGGAAGTACAGCTAAGATCCGTATGGGAAAGCTTGCCACCCTGGTTGGTTCAAAGTAAACAACTTTGGTTAACTTAGCTCCAGAACTCCTTCCTCCTATTTCTTATTTTTCATAAGCATTTAATCTGTCAAGTAATGTGCCAACAGTTAAGTTTTAATTGTCTGTTTGTTTTAATTTGAATTCTTGTCAACGTAGTTATTAAATCAGAGCTAATATCGATACAAATGTTTAATGTAATTTTGTGATAGTTTCAATAAAAGGTCTATTTTTTGGTAGACCAATATAAATTGAAGTCTAAGCGTGAAATTACATTTCTTGTCTAATCACAGTAAAAACAATTTAGTATCGGAAAAAGGAAGAACTCGCGCATTTGGTGGCAGTTTGTGCAAGTGTAGTGATATAGGCCTCTGTCTTGACCTTCAAGGACACCTCTCTGCATCTCTTTGGAACTCTCAGTGTTACACCTTCTTGAAGCCTTCAAGGAGACGAGTAAACACTATTTTGGTTAACAATTATTATGAATTAATGGACACTAATTAATCAGATTGAACTTTCTCTTTAATGTGTGTTAATTCAGAATTGATCAAACAGTATTTTTGTCATTTCAATGATGATTTTACTAAGCTGGTATATTTTAAATATGACAAAGTTAAGAGAACATCTCAGAATGATCGTGCTTTAAACTGTCTGTTCTATGCAGAATGTGTCTAAAGTTGAATGAACAATTCTTCGTATTTGTTTGAACTGTTTTTGTTTCGAAGGAGAAGTTCTAGACATAACTTAATCTTCGGTCTCCCGTCCGTTCTAAAAACAATTCATCTGTGCTTAAACAGAGAGTGCTCTGTTTTCACACCTGCAGGTTTTTGTTTTGTCTCCGTGCTGGGACTCAGTTCTCAGCACTCACTGGGTTTTAGAGTTCTGAGGGAGAAGGGAAGACGCACGGACGTTTTTCTCCAAGCTGATGTACGTTCCGGCCAGGCACCAAAGGCCCACGTCTTCAGCAAAGGTTCAAACAGCACGTCAGCTGTGAACCACTTCGAGTGTCACAGCTCCAAGCGGTGACACTCTTTCTGAAGTTATCTTGAACAAAACCAGAACCAGGCATCACTCTGGGAGGCCGACGCAGACTTCACGAGACCGTGGCAAGATGAAAGTGGTCGCCTGTAAAACGCAGCAGCCTGCGCGTCTGGCTTGACTAATTTACCGGAGTTGAGACAGGATCATCTTCACGAAGGTAAAAGTGTTTCATCACGGGACGGACGTCCAGCCGAAACCGAGCAGAGGGTGCTATCTCTGGTTAACATCTCAAGATAAGATTCAACCATTTCATTTCAATCTTTTATCTTTCCTCCTTAAACTCCTCCTTATGTTTATTTTCATCATGGTAAACTTTAAGTAATGTGCCAACAGAAAGGTCCAACTGTCTGTTTGTTTTAATTTGAATTCTTGTCAACGTAGTTATTAAATCAGAGCTAATATCGATACAAATGTTTAATGTAATTTTTGTGATAGTTTCAATAAAAGGTCTATTTTTTTGGTAGACCAACATAAATTGAAGTCTAAGCGTGAAATTACATTTCTTGTCTAATCACAGTAAAAACAACTTAGTATCGGAAAAAGGAAGAACTCGCTCTTTGGTGGCAGTTTGTGCAAGATTAAAGTCTGCTAAACTGCGCATCTACAATAATAGTAAATCAGTAAGTGTTTAAATACCTTACTCTACATATACTATTATTAATCTATTACAATTGGTGGCTCGTACGAGTTCCTGGAACGTTTATTAAGTTGTTTTGTGTAGCTTGTTGTTACGGTGTTTGTTGGCATTAGTTTACATCCTGGTTTTGGGCTTGTAAGAATAGTTTTGGCTGGTGAGTGTCCGGGAGTTGCTAAAAGTGGCATTGTCTGGATTATTTTCCCGTTCGAATTATTTGTTCATTCACATTTGAACGTATGCTTGGAGCGGGTGCGTGATAAATGTTTTGTCTGTGCTTGTGAGACGTTTCATTACGTGTCACGAGGCTGCATGCATCTTTCATTGTTGTGACCGCCGAGTCACGATCCTGTTTCATTCTATTACATCTGCGGTTTATTGTTGAAGGTCTGTTTCACATATATGCTGCTCCATTAAGTGCCTTTTTCTGTTACAACGTGTTTGCCGAGGTACGGGAAAACCCTCTCCGCTAGTTTGGACCGGACTGTGTTCTGGTTCCGTTCGACGTAAAGTCCGTTTGTTGTACACAGTTAGAGTGCTGCCTCCCCTGGGGGCGTGAGAGCTAGCGTGGTTGTGTTTGAGCTCATTGACAGTATTTTCTGCGGTGTAAAAATGCGTTTATTTTGTGAAAGAGGAGTCTAGAACCTTGGGTCGAGCTATAAGCTAACGGTACCGAGACAAGATGGCTGCTTAAAACGCTGTGATTGGTCCATTGTGTGTCGCGTTCAAGAACGTTGGTTTCTGTAGACTCTGGTTGTCAGATTCATTTTTGCACACATTTCTAACAGTTTATTTGTTTTGTTTGAGTTCTATGCACGTGATATCGTCGAAGACTGGCTTAACCGCGGTGTTTTGCGATATTTATGACTGTTTTAGGACGTTAAAAAGTCCGTTCCTCGCTGGAGTTCAAAAGACCGCAGGTCCGTGAACGCACCGCTCGAACGGCACGTCGCTTGTGGGCGGCGTTAGGTTTGGAGAACACAATTTCCCATGAACACTTGGGTTTTAGAACTACAGTTCTGTCTTCGCTGTGATTGGTCGATTACGCTGTATGTGTTGACGCATGCGCAGTGGGCGAAGCCCCGCTCCCCGTCACTTTTTACTTCAGCTACTTGTCCCGGACGAGTTTCCGTGCTTGTTTGTCCATTACTGTCTTTAAAAAGACTGTTTAATCGCGGTGTTTTTGAGATTTTAGTGGGTGGACAGGGCCGGTTGCTCTGAAAAACTGCCGATCGCCATGTGACCAGGTCACGTGACACCGATTTTGCCGGTTTTATGAGGACCGACCTTATTTCTTTTAAACGCAGTTTAAAATGTTTCACAGTTCAACCGATTTTGCTCACATGATTTCGTTTTTGTGAGCCTGGGTTCTAGAGCTTATCACGTTACGCTTTAGATCTGTCTGATTGATGCTTTTCATCCGTGTTGGATGTCTGTGTGGGCTGAAAGCTACGGCTGCGCTCACTGGTGATAACAGCGCCTCTATAGCGGTCAGATAGAGAAATTACAGTCGCTGTGATAAACTCACTTCCAGCGCTGTGACCCCTGCTGGTTACATTAGAAGACGCAGTCTTCCTGTAATGTGTACATGGTAACTGTTCCTGTTTTAAACGGGAAACATTTTGAGAATATTGTACTCACAGCACACTTTAATTTGATTTTCACATATAATCAAATGTTGATGGCAGAACAGTTACACAGATTTAATACAGACATGTCTGTTGTTGATAAAATTTGACACTTTTATCATTGATTCTGTGCAAAACAAACTGTCTGTTTTTATTTTTATTTTAAACTGCAAGTTTAAAATATCACACATGAGGCTTCTTTTGTCTTGGTTTTTCACAAAAAATCTCACAACGACAGCCGTTTTTGTTTGACCTTGTCACAGGTCGACAAATTACTAGACATCACGGATTTTTATTTCATTTAACATCTTGGATGTTTTCTGAGCAGCTCATACACTTTGCATATTTGCAAGCTGCGATATGAGACCCACTTTATTTGATTTTTCACAGAACGTCAGTACACAGATGGACGTTCAAACAGGTGAACCACCTGAGGGGGGCTCCTCTCCTATCTATCCTAGATGGATGGATGGGGGCCTTGGGATTCCTGCCCGTGCTCCACGCATTTTGGGGGAATCTGCCTTTTCGTATGCTAATTACTTAGCTGCTAAGAACGTCCGTCAGGATAAGTGGGAAAATCCCCTGTCATTCTACGACAGGCTAATCTCGGTCTACTCCGGGGGCAAACCTGTTCCTGGATTAGAGGAAAAAGTGGAGTTTAAACGTCTTTTCATTATGAATCTTATGCCTTTTCAAATGAAATGTGTTCATTTCAAGGTTGATTGCAAAAAAGATTCCATGGAAGTGATAAGACAATATGCTGCGTCAGTTTTTGAGGCCGAAATACAACCTAGGATACCATCAGAGGGTTGTACAGGTCAAAAGGTCACATCCCACTCGCAGGAAGTAGTAGAGGTTCCCTCTCCTTCAAAGTGCGAGAGGTCACAGGTTTTTCATAATAACATACATCAGCATGGTGCTACGAGCTGTAGGAGTTCTGAACCCCCTGCCCCTCAGGTTGAAAACCTTGAGAGGAGCAGAGAACCACACAAGGTAGGTGTTCGCCCTCCAGATGAACCCAGATGGTCCGGATCGAACCAAAAGAGTTCTCTCATGGATCTCACTGTGGGTGAACTTCGAGAGATGTTGATGTCTGGGTACCGTGACCCTTTGAAAAGTGGTCTGTCCCGACATGTGCTCCCGAGAAGCGGCCCTCCTGCCCCTGCCCCGCTCGAGACATGCAATGAGTCACACATGCTCCAGATTATGGAAACGGCGCCTCCGCGCGAGGACGTGACTGAGGTTGTGGTTTGTTTGTCAAATGATTTGAATGTTACAGTGGTTGACCAAGCTGACACAACGTGTGACGTTGTCCTTGATGATAACACAAACAACATTGTTCATCCTGATGAAGCGACGCGCAGCACTGCCTTTTGCTACAACTCAGTGCACACAGTTGACAACAACAACGTCGACACTGACATAGATGCTGACAGCAAACAAATTGCTGAAGATCCGCATCCTGAAGGTCATGAGGCAGACAGCCATCATGATGCTGACAGCTACGACGATTACGCAGACAGAGTTACGCGTACACAGAGGTGTGTGCTTAAACCTAGAAGGTTTCTGTGTAAGTTTATGAGAATGGGGCGCGCTAAGAAAGCTTACCTGCCACTCAGACTGGAAGGGGTCTTCGCGCGTGAGGCACTCCTAGATAGCGGCTCAGATGTGACTATCATGTCAGCCGAGCTGTTTGAGAGGCTACGGACCGCCGCTAACAGTGTTGGCAGAGAGATACCCCTGACAGAATGTGCTATAGAGTTGCAAGGACTCTCAGAAATGGGTACAACCCTGACAGCTATTGCCATGGTTCACATGCAGATGGGTGAGACGACAATTTGCCATCCGGTACATGTGTCTACGGTGGACTCCTGCCCATTTCTGGTCGGCCAAGATTTCATAAGTCGCTTTGAAGCGATTATAGATTATGGCAGTCAGACAATGTGGGCCACAGTGAGCAGTCCTCTGCCAATCGAGGTGCCTCCCCAAGGTCAGGACACTGACTGTCTAACAGCAGGTACCGCTGAGGTAAAAAAGGCTTCCCCAACTGAGACCACAGACCCGGTAAGTGAACCTTCATATACAGGTGAGACAGAGGAGACTCAACAATTGGACCAGGCTCTGGCCCATCACGAGGACCTCCTCTGCGAGCTGACACCTTCAGCACTCCCTGACCACTTCCTACCACAGGTGGAAGAGGGTGTGGAGATCCAAGAGTCCCACACCGATGACGCTGTACTGTCCTGTGGGACAGGTAATTCGGCATACAGCCAAGCTTTCAGTGAAGTCTTGGTTCAAGGACATCTGAGCCCACGTAGTGACAGTCTACAACACGCTGACAGTCACTTGGACTTCATTGTTACTGATTTTGAGGACCCCTCCTCAAACAAAAGGGGGGCAGACTCACACTTCCTACCACAGGTAGAGGACGGTGTAGAGATCCAAGGATCACACACCGAGAACGCTGTGCTGTCCTCTGGGACAGGTAATTCAGTCATCAGCCAAGCTTTCTATGAAACCTTGGTTCAAGAGCATTTGAATCTAGAACTACTCAGAGATGACATAGTTCTTACAGACTCAAAGAGCACCTCTTCATTCATGAAGTGGGAAGACATACATCACAACGACAGAGACACGCCTGCGACGGCGCCGACAGTTGTGACACACCTGCATTACGCAGAAAGAGGTAAACGTACAGAGGTACGTTGGCCGAGACCTATAAGGTTCCTGTACAAGGTTCCCCATAAACTGCGCGAACAGCTTAAACTAAACAATGGCATCCTAACTCGTGCCCATGGACGGACGTCCACACCCGTGTGCTTGGTCCCTCATGACCACAGGGGGGTGATGTTAGGCCATGCCCATGTCAAGGACAAAGATTTCAATAACCCCACAAACGACAAAGATCTCGCAAACTCACAGACTTCATGGGAAAAGAAGGTCGTCCAAGCACAGGATAGTAAATAAGCTTAAACAGTTTAAACTATTCTAGTTGCGAAAAGAAACCGTTCCAACTAGAACTTAGAAACGCTAAGCATAAAACCCACAACAAAAACTAACCTTAACAACCGTTTAAATCTGCAGGATTTAATTGACATCGGTTATAAAGCTAAGAACTGTTTTTTTTGTGTGTGACGTTGGAGTCTGACGACCAGAGTGAGTTTGTTGTAGTGAAACGTTGTTTTAGTTGCTTGATTGCTACTTTTGTTGTTATTGAAGTTGTTATTGTTTTCTGAACACTCCCAGCCAAAATAGGTTTTGATTGTTGATTAGTTGAAGACTTAAATGGATTTTAACTATGCCAACATGCTGTTCATTTTGTTAAAGATCTCAATCTTTGATGAGTCATAGTAGATTGATAATACTTAAGGTACTATAATCTACACTGACCTCCCCATCATTTAGGTAGGACCGATTCGATAGTTTCTATTCTAGATCTATTCATTTTGATGAGTCTCGCCATAGACTTCAAAATTTTTAGGGATTACCAATTCTTGCGTCGTTCGTCTAAAAGACAACAGACATTTAGACCAAACTAGATTTCATTTTTTTATTTTAGTTTAACCTAAACTAAATAATGAATGGAGGAATAGTTTGAATGAAGAGGCCTTCGTTACAGAAGCCCTCCCCATGTCTATAGGTATAGATCCCTATGTCTGATTTTTACAGCATTGATCCACCCCTTAATTGGTAATTTTAGCTGATCTAATCCATGATAGCTTACATACCAGGTGCATATAGGTAAGGCTTAATGTAGAATCCCAATCATAAGCCCACCTAAAACCACATAATTGCATGACACATTGAACCAGGGTGGCACCGACTGGAAGCCATCCAGCCTGCAACCTTCGATGTGGGGACCTGCTGATCCAACGTTGGTCTTCAACCTTCATCCAAGGCCCGCCTCCTCTGCTTCAATCGAGGGATCCCCTCTACATGCTGATTAAAAACCATTCTTGCTGATGAAATCAATAACCCCCATCGTTGTGGATTTACCGTTGTGGATTATAAGACTTTGTTTTCCAAGGGATCACAGACTCAGTTCTCCATGGGTTAACAGACTATGTTTTCCAAAGGATTAAAAGCTTGCCGCAATGGGATTACCTACGAACAGTATGGAATTTCCAAAAACATTATGGGAGTATATTTTTGAATTTTTTTTTTTTCCCACTTGCTGGATTACATAGAGGTCAGAGACATTCGGTGGTATCCTTTCGTGTTGGAACTCATCCCCAAGGACAGGCGATGACTTCCAAAAAGGGGGACTGTAGTGATATAGGCCTCTGTCTTGACCTTCAAGGACACCTCTCTGCATCTCTTTGGAACTCTCAGTGTTACACCTTCTTGAAGCCTTCAAGGAGACGAGTAAACACTATTTTGGTTAACAATTATTATGAATTAATGGACACTAATTAATCAGATTGAACTTTCTCTTTAATGTGTGTTAATTCAGAATTGATCAAACAGTATTTTTGTCATTTCAATGATGATTTTACTAAGCTGGTATATTTTAAATATGACAAAGTTAAGAGAACATCTCAGAATGATCGTGCTTTAAACTGTCTGTTCTATGCAGAATGTGTCTAAAGTTGAATGAACAATTCTTCGTATTTGT
>JBBPBX010096539.1:0-13012 GCA_038048925.1 Garcialebias charrua
TACGAACGGTCCTTAGGTCCGGAACTCGTTCGTAACTCGGGGGTTTGCTTTACAGTATCTGCAAGTATTCTCTGTAAAATTGTGCTACTTTCTGACTCCATACGATAAAATGAAGTAATTGTTTAAGACCTGGCATAAACATCCTCTTGCCTCTCCAAGCAGATAACTAGGGTTGGGCATCGAGCATCGAGAATCGAGAATCGTTCGGAACCGGGACTAACTGTCCGGTTTTCCCGGAATCGTTCAAAATATTAATTTGCGATTCCTATGTTCGATGCTAGTTAGCCGACCGGAAGTAGCCGTCGCCGAAACCCAACGAAGAAGAATCCACCGGAAGTGTGCACCCGAGATCGAAAGCTTAGCTTACTAATTAATAAAAGGACCAGTCAGGTCAGTGCAGCACTTGCAATAATTTTCTATCATGCAAAGGAGGGTGGAGAAGTAAAATAGTGTCCCGTCTTTGACGCGCTCCACCAGATTATTTTCGCTTCGTATTCGACCGGAAGTACAGAGTGGTCCGTCTGCAAAACGCTCCGCCGAACTTTTCGCTAATCGCTACCTCTTCGGCTCCATCAGGTAAATAAATAAACTATAAACTACATCTCATACCAACATTAAGGCAACCAACAAGTTATACTCCGCTTAAAGCGGTAAGTCAGCTCAAATACAAACACGATGCTAACGTTAGCTTGTATTTTTCTTAGACAAACGACCTGAAATGGCTTCACAGTGTTCACCAGCATCCAAGGTAAAAACGTCAGTGTAACTGAATTAAGAGTGCCACAGAACTGTTACAGCATATGTTGTGAAAAGGTTGCATCCCTTTTCAGATGTGAATTCAACCATGGATTGCACTTACATTGCACTCAAATCCAACACTTATTAACATTCTTAATCCATTTAAAGTTCTCTGTGTCTTTTAAAATGTTTTAATGTCTCTAGTTTTCATTATTATATAATTTCTGTTTATGTTCTCTTTCATTCCATTATGAGTGAATGTCACAGTTTGAAGAATTATTGAATAGGTTAGTTAGGCAATAACAACAGAGCTAATAATTGTACACATTCTCAGTCTTAAAAATGATTTAATAATCTCTTTTTACTGATAATACTGATAAACCTGTTGTTTGTTTAGGAACTTCCTGCAGTCTGTCCAGAAAGTCTCCACTGGAGGAAATCAAAAAAAGGCGTTCAATACAGGATCAACTGGACTTTATTTGTTGCAGAAAACGTTTCGACTTCTGTCCAGAAGTCTGTATTGAGTTCTGTATTGAACGCCTTTTTTTGATTTCATCATGTCCTGGACGACTGAGAATCTTCACCAGCATATTCCACTGGAGGAACTTTTTGCTGAGGAAGAGGCACAACATAATTTCACAGCTCCATGTCCATGAAGAAACAAATGGAGAGAGGGCTGCAGATACCAGGACATCCCACCAGCTGTTCTGTCTGAAGATCCTGCTGCTGGTGGTGGAACCAGGTTAGCCCATCAGTGGGAGCTCAGTAACATGACTGCAGCATCAGACACTGGACAATATTATATGTATAATAATAATAATAATAATAATAATAATAATAATAATAATAATAATAATAATAATAATAATAATAATAATAATAATAATAATAATAATAATAATAATAATATATGTTGGTGAGTCCTCCATGTTGGCTCTAATCTGCCCTGTGAGAAATTCATAGTAAATGTAACAAAAAGGAAAAAGTTCATAGCATTAAATTCAAACAGAAGTTCAAATTATTTCATCCTGAAATAACTCTGGCTAACTACTGTAGCTTTTTTATAACATGGAGTTAAACTCAAAGTAGTCTCCTCAGATAAATAGTGTTACCATTATTTTTATATTAAAGTTTCTGTTAACTTATTATTTTTATATTTGATTGTTTTTTGTTCAGTGCCCTGAGACAACTTCTGTTGTGACTTGGAGCTATACAGTATAAATAAACTGAACTGAATTGAATTGACATGTCTTTTTTTAACCCCGCCTACAAAAATAATCGGAATCGAGAATCGAAAAGAATCGGAATCGAAACGAAGAATCGGAATCGGAACCGGAATCGCTCAAATTCAAACGATGCCCAACCCTACAGATAACTGTACCTACATTTATAATCTATGCTATTTGAAATACGTCTTCCTCTTATTGCAAAAAGAGAGAATTTACTGCCTTTATCCTTCTTTAGTCAATTTCTTTATCCCCTTCACACCCTCTTGTGTGTTTTCCTCTTGTTCTTTCTCTTTTATTAAGTGCTTCCTTCTTGAGCTGACCTACTCTGAAACCTTGAGCCAGGCAATTATCAAAATCCAAGACAAATTCTTGTGAAGAACTTAGTTTAGGTCTGTAAGTTGTCTTTCAAAAGTCACACACAAGTGGAGGTTTATGTCAAAATATATTAAAAGGTGTTACGTATCTACAAAACATAACCACTGCATCTCATATTTGTTACAACTAAAATATGTATCATACTCAAATATTTAGATTCAATTCAATAAAGTTTATTTATATAGCACCAAGTCACAACTGAAGTTGTCCCAGGGCACTGAACAAATGTACATTCATTTGCATAAAAATTAAATTAGTGACAATAGGCTATTTCTCTATGATAGGGTAGTGTAGCCAGTAGATTGCATTGTCTTCTTTTTGTCGCAGTTTCCCATATCCATGTCTTCATAGGTCCATCCATTCCTTTTCAACCAGCTTTTTCCTTTTCAGGTCATGCTTTCCAGATGTTGCCCATCTCCAGCTGATGTACGAGAGGCAAGGTACACCCTGGACAGGTTGTAAGTCCATCACAGGAACACATGGAGACAAACGAGACAGAAACGCTTTAGCACTCTCATCTAGGGAAGAATTAGTGTAATTATGATGTAAAAAAAATTCCGTTATAGTTATCATACACGTTTGGGTCAGCATTGGAAACATGAAGAAAAAAATGCATGCATATATTCTATTCTATTCCACCACCACCCACCCCACTGTTTTCAGTTTTATTTTATTTTATCCTCAGTAGAGTTGCAATAGGGCCCAAAAATATCCAACCCGACCCAGCCCCAGTTCTTTTTAATAAATGACACATCATTTTTTAATAGAGTCTGTGTGTGTTTTTTTTCTGAACAACCATTGCCGATCCTTCAGCGAACCTGAAATTGATTTAGAATATCATAAATTATTTTGGTCGACGAGGATGGGATTAAAATGAAGGATTGCACGCTGTTTAGAAAAAGAGGAAACTGTGTTCTTGTAGTGGGTGGGAGTCCCGTGTTCTGGAAGCAGGGGTGTGAATTCCCCATGCCTGCCAGTGTGCAGAGGTGAAAAGTGAGAGCTGATAGAGTGTGATTCCCTGTCAGCAATTTGTGTTGTGTTTATGATACAGTGGGGGAACGCCCCAATCCGTATTCAAAAGACGCATGCAGCTAGCAACGGGAGAGGGAAGAAGAAAAAAGATTGTGCCAGGGTGTAGAAACCCTTGTTGATCAGCTATGAGTTTTGCCTGAGGGACGAAGGAGCGTCCTGAGTTTTAAGACAATTCATTAAGCCCTGAAGAAATCAGGTGATTTATTTGACAGGTTTATCAGTTGAAGTTAAAAAGAAAAAAACGCCTGTACAGCAACGCATGGAAGAAGTTATTGGATACATAGCTTGAGAAGTTCTTGTTGGGGAATTCCTGCAGGTCAGGGGTCCAGCTGTTTTGTTGGAAGTTGTCCAAAAGATTGTAGTGGAAAAAGAGTGATTTGTTGGAAGCACAGTTAGGAAACATGAGAACAACTCATATCTTTGTTCTGAAAAGAGGAAAAAAGAGGAAGAAGAAGAAAAAGCGTCACCTCAAGCATGTGCAAGTTTTTGTCAACGAGTTTGGAGCTGTCAGCTGGTGCGGAGAAGAGCGTGAGGAGGAGTGTGTGCGCGGAGCAAAAGCGGCCCTTCCTGCTCCTTCTGTCATGAGTCATGTCGGGTACCCACCTAAATTGTCAGAACGCTCTTGCCGCTCCCTTTTGGCCGCTTGTCACGGTCACACTGGGAGACACTGAGACGCGCCTGATGACGCGCACTGGGGGGAGGCAGAGGGTCAGTTGTTGTGTTTTCATGCTGCTGGCAGATAAAATCAGTAGCACGTGACCCCCGTTCCTACTGGAGTGGGTTTTCTACGAGCCGAACTACAGCTCCGACAGTCTTTGTTGAGATTAAAATGGTTTTTTTTAATGTTTGGGGTGATCCTACGCTGGAGCGGACAGCAGCAACTGTAAAAATGTCAGTTTCTTACCGGAGTCTGGTTCCAATTCATGGAGGCTCGATGGGGTGAGTTTAAAAAGTCCAAAAAAAGTCCTGTTGTCGTTGTGTAATCACATAGCAGAGGCTCTCCCAATTGGTTGTTGCGATACGTCGAGCCGCAAAATATCAACTTTTCGATCCGACGTTGTTCAACGCGTAGGTTGCTTCGGACGCGCGCGTTTGCGGAAAGGAACTGCCACGTGCCGTCGCGCCGCTTCAAACACTCAAAACGCGCCGCTTCACGATACGACGCGTCTCCACATAGACTTTGCATGTAAACCGGCCGCTTCCGCCGCCCGACACGGGTCCAGTGGGTAACCGGCATAAGTGTGTGCGCATTTGAGTGTGTGCGCATTTGAGTGTGTTTGAAGCGAGAAGGCGCAGGGGTGTAAAGAGGAGCAGAGGAGGATGGAGACTGAGAGAGATCAGTCAGTACCTCCTGTAGGAGGAGCTGAGACGTAAGAGAGAGAGAGAGGAAAAAAGAAAAAAGAGAACAGGCGGAGGAAAAGAAGGAAAAACAGAAAGTCACATCTGTGTTTGAGTCGTTGAACAGGTCAAGCCCCAGAAATTAGGGTTACAAATTGGTCAACAGGTGACATTACAAATTTATTGGAATAATCAGAAAGTGAATTATGCTTATTTTAAAAAAATTTAAAAGTTTTTTTTTTTTTCATGGATTTATTGGCAGGTATGACACTATGTCATACCTGCGGGGGGTTTCGGAAATGATGACTACGGGCTGGGGCTGGGTCAGGTTGGATATTTTTGGGCCCTATTGCAACTCTACTGAGGATAAAATAAAATAAAACTGAAAACAGTGGGGTGGTGGTGGTGGAATAGAATAGAATAGAATGTCTTTATTGGCATATTTCCACCGAATCCATCATAAGTGATGGAATCCACCACAAAAGTCAGAGTCAGAGTCAGAGAGAGTCAGAGAGTCTTTATTGTCATTTGCACCGCATGTGGTACATGAGATGAAAACGAGATTATGTACACGAGGTCCCAGTTACATCCAACAACAATGAAAGAGAAAAACAGTAATAACATCTAGAACTAACTAAGAAAAGCATCAACTAGTAATACACTAAGCCTAATATAGTGGGAATAAACAGCAGCACGAACATGAGTTTGTATGAGCAGATGGTCACAGATGAATACAGCAACAAGAAAACAGATCAGCATCAGCATGATGTGATATTTTGCAGTGTTTATTTTTTATTTTATTTTTTATTTATTCATGAGTCTAACAGCCTCAGGGTAGAAGCTGTTCCTCAGTCTAGTGGTTCTACATTTGATGCTCCTCAACCTCCGTCCTGAGGGGAGTGGGGCAAAGAAATAACTGTTCTTGAGTCTTGAAAGGAGTCTGTCTTTATGTAAAAAAATGCAATGCTGAGGCAGACTTAGTTTAATGAACATTTTTATTAGAATTGATATTTTTCACAATGAATGGTAAATCAGTTTTTTATTTTATTTTTATGAATAATGTAACTTAAGCCAATTATGGTAAAGACAAGTGAAGCAGTACCTGCACAGTCTGACTGCAATAACCCACAGTCAGCCTCCAATATTTAACTTACCGGTAACACTAGCCACCGATAATGTTTGATGAAACTAATTTTGGTGTCAAAGGTGTCCACTGTCACATTTTGTGGTTTTCTGTCACACTTGACCACCGTCCTGCAACTATGATAAGTGTGTTGTTTTTCACATAACAGTGTGAGATGGAAATAGGTGTGAAGTGATTAACGGAGAGAGGAAAAAAAAGGTCGAAGGAGAAACAGATTATGTTTGATTAGTCATGTCACATCCAATCACAGTCACATCACAAAGCTGATGAACCCGCACAAATATTGACGACAGTAAAATTCCAATTTGAATGTGTTAAATTTTCCATTTGACAAATTAAATGCGTGCATGCAGCAGTCACTTCATGAAAAGAACTTCCAGATCTGTGCTTTTACCTCGTCTTTGTTGGAACGTTTGAATAAGTTCTCAGCTACACATTCACAACGACCAAAACATAAACACATGCACAACCATGGAAAACTAATTGGAAAGTCTCGTATCTAATTAAGATCTGAGTCTTTGGTAGTTTTTGTGAAGCACAAAATTCCCCATTGGCTCATTTCAAAATACAGGTAGGGTGAAGACACTTCCACAGCTGCTTTAATTAAACCACTCTGCCTGATTGTGTTCCAAACATCACACAGTGTTGTCTCTAGAGACACTCTTCTTTTTTAATGCTGTCTAGATAAGGACTTTATTTACATTGTACGCTTTCGTTTTTGTGTTTTTAATTTTGTGCTTGACCATCTCAATTGTTATAATTGTTATATCGAATTGCTACAATTTACATGTTTTCATATAGTTTTCGTTTTTTATTTATCTTGCCATATATTTATTTTTTTGCCCTCTTGCTTGTTTTAAGGTACTGCTCAAGCCAAGCACTCACCTCTCAGTTTCTTCCATTCCTTCTCCATTTTTCCAGCTCAGCGTTAATGATCTAATTTGCATCATACATTCAAAAATTAGAGAACCAAAATTTTCCCCAGACACACCAACACAGCAATCATCTCCAGCTCAGTGTGCAAAGTCTGTCTCAGTGTAATGGAACTCCATGAAGAAATGAAACAAACAAACAGAAAAAAAGATACTAAATGTACATTTTAACAAATAATAAAATTATTCTGGCAACCTGGGTAAATGACGTACTAGTGTGAATTCACACTTACCACCCCACCTCACACACAGAGTTCTAACAAACACCTAACTGTTATGTGGACAGACCTTTAGCTCCTGAAGGCAGATGTTTGTGCTAAATAGCATCACCGTCAGCTCTGCATTCACTGGTCCAACTCAGTTCTACAATTCTGTTAAAAGAAAACAAACCCCTAACCACCCCCCTCCCTACACTGAGGGCCATGTTCTACATGTTATCCTTCCAGTGACCTCCTGCCATTCTGAATAGATCACCATGCAAACAGCTGAAGAGGAATGGCTGAAGTGCCACAGCTTTAAAAGTGAGGAACGGAGTGTGAAAAACAAAATCTTCATGGTAGACACATTCAGACTTAAAGTATAATAAAGGTGCAATGATTTGCAGTATTGCTGTAAATATATTACTAAATGCCTAAAAACAACATGTAACTGCTATTTTTTAATGTTTATTGTTTTAATATGAAATCAGAGTCAGAGTACTTTTATTAACATTGCACAAGTTTTCACAATACAGCGTGAATATGTACGCACAGTCATCCTGAAGGGGGGGTGAGTGTGTGAAGCTGCTGCCAATTCAGACCACATGTGACGAATCACATTATGTTCTTCAGCGCGGCCTCTCTCATCCGTATCGGGATGAAGGTCAAAGGTGTGAAACAAGGAAAGTACCATAAGGGTCACAGCGTTGGTATTAAAAAAAAGTATCACATTTTGTCTGCCAAGACACCACATGAGACAGTAAAAACCATACCATAAGCACATTTAAGACAGTTACATGTTGCATTTTGAGACTGAGGCAGGGAGATTTCTGTCCATGAGACATTCCAGATAGCAACAGTCTGAGATGTAACCAGCCGGCCTCCGATAACGCTCATAGAAAAGTTCTCCGGGGGGGTAGCGGACAAGACAAGAGGAGCAGCTGTTTGTCCTCAGTAAAACACGTCTCAGGAGAAATTAGATATCCAGCTTTTTCCAAGGCTGTTTCCAAGGGAGTCAGATAAGAATGGCAAATATTTTCACTTCAGGCTCACATTGTAATTTCTGCAGCCTTCAGTCTGTAAGGGCGACTCTGTTCCAAAAATGATCCAATTCGGGACTTTTTTCCACTGATCCAAGCTCTGACCTCAGATGTTGACCAGAACAGCGTCCAGAGTCCCAATCCGAGGGTGATCAGTTCACCTTCCGGATAAGCTCGCAAACAGCTGATTTCTCAAGGTCACCGCGCAGACCAGACGTCGGGTGCTCCAGGCAAGTCCTGCTGATGTCTCCCTCGTTTGCGATAGGCCAGTGCTCCACAAAACTCCAAAAAGCAAAGCGCTACCATCATAATTCAATATAATCCAGATTCTTCACCTCCTCCACAGAGCACAGCGCAGAGAGCGAGACGCACACCATCCAAACAGGAATCCATGGCATATCCTCTTCGTCACTCTGTGTGGATGGACCGGCTCCCCTCGTGCCTTGTCTTCTGTTGAAATCTTGTTCGAAGAATCGAATGCCCATACCTCCAATCCATCTTAATTTGCGTTCGAGGTGCTTTTCTGAGGAGCTGCAGGCAGCAGCAGGGGGGGGGGAGGAAAGGACTGGAAGCGACTGCCTCCGTCAAGAGCCAGAACAGAAACTTTTAAATGAATGAAAGTTGAAAATTTTAAATTGTAAATACAGTACAGTACTTGAATGGTTTCCCTACTCTAGATTCTGAATAGTACATATTGTATAGTAGGAACTCAAAGTATGACATTAGTCCTAGGTGGAAGTCAGCACTGTATATTATAAATTATGTTTCTTTGTTTGTTTTCATCCATCCATCCATCCATCCATCCATCCATCTATTATCTTCTGTTTGTTCCAAAGTCAGGTCACAGGTGCAGCAGCTTGAGCAGGGAGGCTCAGACATCCTCTTTCCACAGCCACCTCTTCCAGATCTTCTGGGAGGACCCCAAGGCGTTCCCAAGCCAACCAAGAGACATAGTCTCTCCAGCATGTCTTGAGTCTTCTCCCGGGTCTTCTCCCAGTCGGACATGCCCAAAGCACCACCATAGGGAAGTGCCCAGGAAGCATTCTTACCAGATGCCCAAACCACCTTAATTGACTCCTCTCAATGAGGAGGAGCAGCAGTTCTACTCTGAGCCTCTCCTGGATAACTGAACTTCTCACCCTATCTTTAAGGGAGAGTCCAGCTACCCTGTGGAGGAAACTAATTTCAACACCTTGTATCCACAATCCCAGTCTTTCGGTCACTACCTAGAGCTCATGGCCATAGGTGAGGGTAGGAACATAGACCAACCAGTAAACAGAGAGCTTTGCCTTGCAGCTCAGCTCCTTCTTCACCACGACGGACCAGCACAGAGTCTGCAATATTGCAGATGCTGCACCAACCAGTCTGTCATTCCCACGCTCCATTCTTTCCTCACTCGTGAACAAAGCTCCGTGACACTTGAACTCCTCCTCTTGAGGCAGAACCTCACCCTCAACCCCAAAAGAGCAATCCACCATTGTCCTACGGAGGACCATGGCCTCAGATTTGGAGGCGCTGATTCTCATCCCAGCAGGTTCACACTTGACTGTGAACTGCTCCAGTGAGAGCTCAATATCCCAGCATGGTGGCTCCAACAGGACCACATCATCTGCAATGAACAGAGATGGAATTTTGAGGCTATCGAACTGGAATCCCTTTGTCCCATGGCAGAATTGGTGACAACAGGCAGCCCTGGCAGAGTCCAACTCTCACCCTGAAGGGGTCCGACTTACTACCAGCAATGTGAACCAAACTCTCATACCACTTGTATAGGGACTGAACAGCCCATAGCAATGGGCCCCCAATCCCATGGTACACTTTACTGAATGGAATATTTTCAAGGGCATCTGTTGGTTGACCCCTGTACAGTGGTATGCAGGATCATTGTCTTAAATCAGTCATTATATTGTAGCTCAAGAAACAATATTTGGCTGTGTCAGTAAATAAAAAGATTGTGGTGATATTCAGGTTTGCTTGTTTGCGAGACTACACTAATTTGAACTAGTTATGGAAGATTACAGTACTCTTCTTATTACAGACAAGAATTGCTGTTCTCAAAGATCAGCACAAAGTAAATAACCATCCTCTTCCATTGAGATTTTTATATTTCCTAATTATGTCATAAAGCTATAAGTAACATATACCAAAACTTTAAACAGTATGTAGATTTTTTTCCACCCTGCTGTTTCAAAAAGCTAAAGAACAAAAACTTTTTTACACCTACATCCAACTGTAAGCTTGACATTTTTGTTCTCGGTTTCTCAGTTTATGTTTGAACAAAACTCAACAAGAAACTGAGACAGAGACATGGGAATAACAAAAGTTAAAAGAGACATGCCTTTAAAGATGAACAATAAATAAATATTTATTGAACAGACTGGCCCATTGAGCTGTAAAAACAGCTTTCAGGTTCTGCTTTTATTTAAAGGCATATGCAGTAAATTCTGTTTAATGTTTTATTTTTATTGACAGAAGGCGATACACATTTTGCAGAAAAAATGGTGTATAGACACATCTGTGCAAAGCTTTGTGTTGATCATAGAAAATTTTAAACAAAGATCTGCTAGCCACTGATTCTAGCCATTGCTTCCATCTTGTTTTGTGTTTGGTTTGTTTATATGACCCACCTTTTCAGCGTCATCTTGGAAATTGTCACCAAAATACTCCTCAGTGTAATCATGCAATTTAATTAGCTGCTAAGGGGTCAAAAAAGCAGCAGAACAAACGTAAACACAACAAGATGTGTTTACCTCTGACTGTATGCAGACTGGAGGAAAATAACTCCTGAAGGGTGGTCTCCAATGCATCTAATGAAACAATCAAAGGTAGGCGCCAGACCGCTAGGGAGCGCTAAAGCGCTAATCCGCTTATAGCGGACCTAAACAATTTGTTAGCTTTACAGCAGATTGACTAACTTTTATAATTCATAAGCGGATTTGCGCTATTTTTATTTAAAATGCAGTACCGCTAATAACTAATTATCTATCAGTAAAAACGAAAAAACTTATTTACGGGCTCTTAAATCAACCGGACGACTGCTAACAGACCATATCCTGTCAGCGCCGGATGTGGTCCGTGACAAAAAAGCGTCCCCCTCAGTCTCTTGGCTAGAGAGAGCGCAGTTAGCAGCCAGTGTGTTACTCTGCAGCCTTATTGCTTGTTTTCGAAGAGTCAGACGAAGAGTTTTTAACATGGAGGGTGAACTTATGGATGTTTCTCAGCGGCCTACGCGACGCGTCTGGATTTAAAAAAGTAGTTCGCCATTTGCCCTCTTCAAAATGGCGGCGGCCACAGAAGCTAAGGACTTTCCAAGAAAACACGGTAAAAACAATTATTTCTTTGCTGAGAAAAAATATATTTCTTAGCTGACTTTATAGCACAAGGTTTTTCTGAGCTTAACCGTTTCACAAAGTGGTCAAATCTGCTGGATTTAAAAAAGTAGTTCGCCATTTGCCCTGTTCAAAATGGCGGTTAGCGTGTTAGCATTAGCTTCCGCTAGCATTGCTAATACATAAGCGCTTTTGAAATTGCGGACATAAATAAATTAATAAGTGCTTTAGAAATAGCGGAACTAATTTTTGGATTAGCGCTGCCCAGCTGAATCCACTATTCTGCTGAATCAGCTTCTTATTTATGTACAGTCATTCTTTTTATTACTATTTTTGTTTGTTATCTGCCAGACAGCAAAACAAAGTCTTCCCTGGGGTCTCTACCCAGTCGAACATACTCCAAGTACCTCCCTAGGTAGGCACCCTGGACTACCTCAACTGGATCTTCTCAATGCGGAGGATCTATGGGGGATCCAACACTCTAAAAATAATAATTAAAACATTATAAATATGTTTTATTTTAAGTTTGTAATTTTGTCTGTGTGAAGCCAAGTGCTCTGTAAGGAGAAGGAGAAGATTCCTTCTGATTATTCAATAAACAAACAGTATGCCAATGTCCCCTGTTGCTAAAAGATTTGAATATTGAATATAGTTTTTGAGATAAGTGGTTTTATGGAATGGAACTGAACAGGGATTGCAAGTTGCAAACTTAAAAGTATAATTTCCTCAAATGATTGGGGTGGCCCAAGATTATTCTATGGTGGCCAAGATCACCAGTGGTCAGCCCTAGGTTCCAACATTGCACTTGGTGGTGGACAAAATTGCACCCTCTGCTGATGTGTTACTTTGCACTGCCTCGGACAAGAATAAAACCCCTTTGTTCCTAGAGTTGCATTTGGGCCCCCCAAAAAATCTGACCTGACCTGGCCCCAGCTCGAAGCCATCATTTTCCTTTTTTTCTTTTTTCTTTTTTCTATTTCCTTTTATAGATGGCCTCCCTTCTCACCTTATAGCCATCCTCTTCACACCATTATGATATTTTTTTTAATTTATTTTTATTTATTTATTTTATTATTATTATTATTTTTTAAATAGGATAGAAAGAAAGGAAAGACGGAAAGCAAGACCACAAAACTTAACAACTACACACAGAAAGCACAAGGCAAACACACCCGACCGCCGACCGCAAACCTGCAAAGAACATGACAGAACACAATAACAAAACACATGTGTATAAAAGACAGAATATTCATGGCTTTGCAGTAGATTTTTATAAATATATATACCTATCCCTACATATATATACATACATACATACATACATACATACATACATACATACATACATACATACATACATACATACATACATACATACATACATACATACATACATACATACATACATACATACATACATACATACATACATACATACATACATACATACATACATACATACATACATACATACATACATACATACATACATACATACATACATACATACATACATACATACATACATACATACATACATACATACATACATACATACATACATACATACATACATACATACATACATACATACATACATACATACATACATACATACATACATACATACATACATACATACATACATACATACATAC